>JARJCP010000270.1:0-38456 GCA_029281795.1 Mycena crocata | reverse complement strand
CATTTATGGCGGTACCTCCACACTTGGGGCTAATATAATGCTTATCGGGATAAGACTTAAAATCATAACAGTACCCGAAATCTCATACGGATGAGCTGTTTGCTAGACTAGGATCAAGGAGATATAAAATACGCATGCAGGCGTACCGAGGATGGTCTAAATCCACCACTTTGACTTTTGTGGGCCTAAGTGCCAACTGGAGACGCGACGCGACAGATCATGTGACCGTGCTGGTCTAGAACAGGCAATGACGGACTTGTCGGATATTCCGGATCCGAGACTCCATAAGGCAATTATGCCGAGTCACTCTTCCGCGTGGGACCCGATCACTCGGATAACCTCGTGACATATCAGAAATATCAACCTTAGTTTGGTATGCCCTCTTTAGGTTCATTCGAAAGCCAGCAACAACACGATTCGAATAAGTGGCTTATCCCGATAAGGGTACTTGACCGTGTACCAGGCGAAGAAGATTCGAGCTCGTTCAGAGATCAAGACTCCGAGCATCTCCACATGCGAGATTGATATTTGTGGAAGGAAATGAGTCAATGGCCCATGCCTCAGCCAATAGGACGCTTGATACAGATCTGCTT
The DNA here is from genome assembly GCA_029281795.1 of Mycena crocata. Taxonomy (NCBI): domain Eukaryota; kingdom Fungi; phylum Basidiomycota; class Agaricomycetes; order Agaricales; family Mycenaceae; genus Mycena; species Mycena crocata. The sequence goes on along the minus strand of JARJCP010000270.1, from coordinate 37,863 downwards.
ATTCATTGCTTAGTTTTGGTAGACCAATTGTGTTCATGTAAGCAGTATTGTAGGTGTATATAAGGACCAGATTAGAGTAGTTTTAAGCTAGTTAGCTGCGCCCTGATCCGGCCAGTATCTCATTTTGCCATTGGTTGTAGGGGAGGCAGCTTTAAAGTTAGGAAGTGCTTGTCCCTCACCCTCTTGTGGAATAAACTTGATTGGATTGACTTGACTGTGTGAATTGGATTTTCGGTTAATAAGACGAAATAACAGTAGTCTCGAGAGCACCTCAAACTCTCAGTTACGGGATTCATAAGACGAATTAACAGTAGTCTTCAGAGGCACCTCAAACCTCGACCTATAAACCTATAAAACCCACTTTTGCCGGTCACTAGATCGTTATATTATACAAACCCGTCCCTTACCGCAATAACATTGTGTTTACTCGGCCTACAAGCCAAGTTTTCGATTAAACTCGTTATCGGGATAAGACCAAAAAGACCGAATCAGACATTTTGAGGGATCTATTCTCTGTTCTGGGATCTAATACTTGATCCGCACCCCCGAACACCCCGGTTCTCTCACATTAAGAGGAGTAGTTGTTGGTTGGTTAGTGGTTTAGTTGGTGTTTTGTGTGTTGGTTTTCCAGCAGCTTGCATTAGCTTTTCTATTAGATCATTCACGCGTACCCGAGAGTCACCGTTTCACCGGTTGCTATCACATGCCCCCCGTCCGTAGTTACTTATATACCGGGATCTGACGCGGGTGATCCTTAGTCTTTCTTCTCTTCGGATCCCCCTCGTCAGGTCTGTCCATTTGTATCTGTAGCTACTCTGTGATATTTATCTTCGGATCCCCCTCGTCAGGACTCTTGAGTATACTCGGGCCTTGAGGTTGCCCTTACAGCAGAAGAAAGACTCTAAGGGATTAACCGGCCAAGATTGCGGGTTACGGTTTAGCAGACTCGGACGACTCCGAAAGTGCTCCGGTCTCCCCAAACCCGAATCTTGTCCCCTCCTCCCCTCGTCTAGATCCCTCCATGTCCGACGCGTCCGTGGAAGCCGCCGCCCGGTTGGACCGGATCAAAGCGAGCATCGCGTCGCTTGCAAAACTTGTCCAAAACCAACACCCCACCGCTGCTTCGCCTGCCCCGTCCCTTGCCGACCCGGCTCCGGACCCGGGTCCAGGGTTATTTAAAAATGTTGCTCCTGGAGCGAAATCGGTCCTCCGGCCGAACCCCCCGATCGTCTTTGACGGTGACCGCAAGAACGGCCGGGCCTTCCTTCACCAGGTCCGGTCCTACGCCCGGTTGCTTCCGGAGGCGTTCACAGAGAACGGGGAACCCTCCGAGGAGAACGTCGTCCGGTACGCCATGTCTTTTATGGCCACCGGTTCCGCACAGCGTTGGGCCGAGCGTCAGTCCAACAAGACCCCGTTCCTCCTCACGAGCTGGGACACATTCCTCCGGGAGTTCCGGCTCCGGTTCGTCGAGGAGAACGAACAGGACCATGCGCTGAACAAGCTCGAGGGACGCTCGTACCACATGGGCTCCCGGGACGTCTTCCAATACACGGACGACTTCGAGGACCTCGTCGACCTTGCCGGCTTCGAAGACCCCCTCGTCAAGGTCACGAAGTACCGGACGGGCCTCGATCCGGCGATCAACACCGCGATAACCGGATCTTCCGACCCTCCGGACATCCGCGACTACCCCGCCTGGAGGCTTCGTGCCTACCGCCAGTACGAGGCCAAGCTTTGCGCTTCGGAAGCCGCCCTTCTGATGCGCCATGCAACTGCGACGGGTCGCACCCGGGTGATTCCCGTCGCCCCCGCCGTGGTCTCGACCCCCCAGCCGAGGGCTGCCGTGCCGGTGCTTCCACCTCCGGTCCCTATGGACGTGGACCGCACCCGCGCCCGCAATGCCCCTCGCCGTGGCTGCTTCAGCTGCGGCAATCCGAACCACTTCGCGAAGGACTGCACCATTCCGGTCGACATCCGGTCGACTGACGTGCTCGACGAAGTGATCCGGCAGCTGGGAGGCGAGATGCTGGAGGAGCTCCTTGCCAAGGTAGCGTCCGCGCAGGCCGTCGCGGACCGTCTGGTCACTTCGGAACCGGAGGATTTTCCCCTCCGCGACGAGTGAGCGGTGCGCCCTCGTTCGCGTCCCCTAATCGTTTCGCTGTTCTATGTAACGAGTCTGACAATATATCTCTTGCATCCCCCGAAACGATAGACGCACCCCCTGATCCGAGCGGTACTCCGGCCGCTCCGGTCCTTCCGAAAACCCGGCCGCCTCGTAGGCCGTCTTGGGAACGCAAGCTTCCGAAACGGTATACGATTGCCGCCACTCCGAGCGCCAACTCCCTCCACCTCCCTCTGGAGATTGAGTCTGCCGACAACGCCGCCAAGCTCTCGCTCAAAGGCCTTGTCGACTGCGGAGCCACCTCCGAGTTCATCGACTCCGAGTACGTCCGGTCCACCTCCTTTCCGATCCGGCAGCTTTCGCAGCCAATCCCGGTCTTCAACGTCGACGGTACCCCGAACGAGGCTGGCTCCATCCGGGCCGTCGCGGACGTGGTATTACGCTATAAGGGCCACACCGAGCGCGTGCAACTCGCCGTCATGCGCTTAGGTAAGCAGAAGCTCATCCTTGGCTACTCCTGGCTCCGGAAGCACAACCCGGAGATCAACTGGGACACCCAGGAGGTCAAGATGAGCCGATGCCCGTCCGGTTGCAACACCTGCATGGACAAAGCCCGGGCTGAACGCCGACATGCGAAGGCCGTCGCCCAGATCCTCCGATCCATCCGGGCCCAGCCCAGCGTGGACATCTGCGCTATTGATGTGGATGACCGAAGCGGCGAGGACGACGACGACTTCGACTTTGATGAGGAGTTGCCGGAACTCTCTCCGGATGATTCCGACGATTCCGACAACGAGGACGATCCGCTCGAGGACGGTGACGGGATCCTGCATAGGGCTTCGTCCCGGCCGGCTCTGTGACGGGTTGACGGCCCGTCGCGACGGGACGGGACCTGTCCGTTCAGCAAAAAATCACAATTTTGACACGGCCTGGTACGGGACGGGTCAGACCCGTCAACTGATACCCGTACCCGTCCGTCGACGGGTTGACGGGTCAACCAGAAGTCCTCGGTAACTTTAGCCGCAAAATTCATCTTATAGCATGCAAGTTAAGGTCATATCACAGATATTCATCCCTGTACAAATCAGACAGTGAAAAACTTTTTTTGGGCCGTGATCGCTGCATCTATTGCCATCTCGGACATTTCGGCGATGTTCGGCGATTGATGCGTGTGCAATTTCAGTTCTCCTGGGCAGTTTCAAGGGCTTATATGGCGAAATGAAGCTTATGGTATGTTCGCCGACCTTCCATAATAGCTGACATCCTGATTTGACTCGAGGATTGACACAGAATAAAATTCAGCCGTGGAACCCGTCACGACGGCCGTCAACCCATCGACGGACGGCACCCGGCCGTCAGCAGGTCTGAGTTTTTATGGCGACGGCCGGGTGGTCCCGTTTCGTCGCAAGTGACGGCCGTTTTTCTGACGGCCGTCCCGTTTAACGGCCGGGTCGAAGCCCTAATCCTGCACACCCGGTTCTCGCCTCCGGAGGATATCCGCGTGACCAGCACCGTTTCGCAACGACTGGCCGAGGCGTATGCCAAAAACTCCGCTCCGGCCGGTTCGGAACTTCCGGACTGGGTGCGTGATTTCGAGGCCGTCTTCAACCGGGAGTCCTTCGACTCGCTCCCCGAGAGCCGAACCTGGGACCACGCCATCGAACTTGTTCCGGACTCGAAGCCCGCCAACTGCAAGGTCTACTTGATCTCGCCCCTCGAGCAACGCGAACTCGACGCGTTCATCGAGGAGGGCTTGTCTACCGGACGGATCCGGCCGTCGAAATCCCCGATGGCCTCTCCGGTCTTCTTCGTCAAAAAGAAGGACGGAGGCCTCCGGTTCGTCCAGGACTATCGGGCGCTCAACGCGATGACCGTAAAGAACCGGTACCCCCTGCCTCTGATCAACGATCTCATCAATCATTTGAAAGGAGCCCGGTTCTTTACGAAACTCGACGTCCGGTGGGGCTTTAACAACATCTGCATCCGGGAGGGTGACGAGTGGAAGGCCGCATTCCGTACCAACCGTGGGCTCTTTGAGCCATTGGTGATGTACTTCGGCCTTACCAACTCCCCGGCGACCTTCCAGACAATGATGAACAACATCTTCCAAGATCTCATCTTGTCTGGCGACGTCATGGTGTACCTCGACGACATCCTCATCGCGCACTCGGACCTCCGGAAGCACCGGGAGACCGTCCGGGAAGGTCCTCCGACGTCTCCGGGAGCATAAGCTCTACTTGCGACCGGAGAAGTGCGAGTTCGAGAAGTCCTCGATCGAATACCTCGGCGTGATCATCTCTCACGATCATGTGGAGATGGATCCGGTCAAGGTCGCCGGAGTTTCCGCTTGGCCGGCGCCGGAAAACAAGAAGGACGTGCAGCAGTTCCTCGGCTTCACGAACTTCTACCGGCGGTTCATCCGCGACTTTTCCGACATCGCCCGCCCTCTCTTCGACCTCACCAAGAAGGGCCAGGCGTGGGTCTGGACCGACAAGGAAGCCGCTGCGTTCCAAGCCTTGAAGGACGTAGTGGTCACCGAGCCGGTCCTGATCCTTCCGGACGAGTCCTGGATGTACCGGGTTGAGGCGGACAGTTCCGACTTCGCGTCCGGAGCTGTCCTCTCTCAAGAGGGTGTCGACGGGAAGTGGCATCCGGTTGCCTTCTTCTCCAAGAGCTTATGTCCGGTCCAGCGCAACTATGAGATCCACGACAAGGAGATGCTGGCAATCATCCGGGCGCTCGAGGAGTGGCGGCACTTCCTCGAGGGCTCTCAGCATCCGGTCGAGATCTGGACGGACCACAAGAACTTGGAGTACTTCCGGAAGGCGCAGAACCTCAACCGGAGGCAGGCCCGGTGGTCCCTGTACCTGTCCCGGTTCGACTTCTCGCTTCACCACAAACCCGGACGCCTTATGGGCCGCGCGGACGCCCTGTCCCGACGCGCTGACCATGGAGCGGCTTCGGACAACCAGGATGTGACGCTCCTGACCCCACAGCTGTTCCATATCCGTGCGTTAGAGGGTGTTATAGTCTCCGGACCGGAAGTCCCGATCCTCCGCGAGATCCGCGATGCCCTCGGCGGCGAGCCTGACCTCGAGGACCCCGTCGCTCTCGCGGCCCGGGAACTTTTGAAGGTTCGTGGCGCCCGGTCCTCCCGGTCCTCCGAGTGGCATGTCGAGTCCGGTCTGCTCGATTTCCGTGGCAAGATCGTTGTTCCCCGGAACAAGGACCTTCGTCGCCGGATCTTGGACATTGAGCTGGCGTATGTCTTGAAGCTGAATCTTCAAAGCCTCGTCAAAGCGGAGTAAACATAAAAAAGCGATAACATATACAGCGTGAAGCATGCGGCGACTGCGGCCACCTCCCCACTCGTTGGGATCCACGGGAGCATTTTGGGCACGACGTTGAACAGGTTTGATTTCCGCCACCTCTGGTTTATTGTTGTAATGATATAAGTTGAAGAGGATTTCCTACAACGACATCAGAGAAGGATCTATAAAATAGATGTCAGACAAACTGGAGTAATGGTGCGGGCACTAGTTGCGACTTCTCCAGCACGGACCTGCAGTTAGAAAATGGATCCGAGATGGAATACAAATGAAAGGAAGACGACAAACCTTCTTCTTCCTCAAACTTATCATATAGCGTGAAACAACTTCGGAGATCGAAGGATTGCCGAGCATTTTACCGCTGACCTCGCTCTTCTGCCAGGGGAGCGACCCACAGCCATTGAGTCGCCCAAAACCATACGTAGCTGCAGCACGCATTTTCTGGGCATGACTATACGAGTCGCGGGCTATGCTGGAATCCTTTGGTTTTCCGTCTAGCCCAATATCATCACAACTTTGGTGCAGATTAACAAAGGGCAGAGAATAAGAGTTGTGAAACTAACCTATCCATAATCCAAGCAACAATAAACACAGCCGAGTCAGAATGCGGATTGTTGGTGAATAGGCTTTGTCCTTCGTTGATGAAGCCTTTGGTAGGTGCAAATCTTTCAGCGAGCTTGATGATCCTAAAAATAATAAAGACATATATAGAGGTTATGGAGCGAGATCATACCGTTTGTATTCCGCATCGGTGGTTTCTGCGACACCCTTGGAAGCCTCCGTGATGACAGCCCGTAGATCAGCCATCTTTGCATCCCCATCTGAATCTTCTGAGTCGTCCATCTCCTCTGGCTCGCCCTCAGAATCTGAGTCCGACTCGGCGGCCTCAGGTACATGTCCATCCACATCCCCTTCCTGTAAGGGCAACCTCAAGGCCCGAGTATACTCAAGAGTCCTGACGAGGGGGATCCGAAGATAAATATCACAGAGTAGCTACAGATACAAATGGACAGACCTGACGAGGGGGATCCGAAGAGAAGAAAGACTAAGGATCACCCGCGTCAGATCCCGGTATATAAGTAACTACGGACGGGGGGCATGTGATAGCAACCGGAGTGATCGGCAGAGGTCCCGGGCGGAATCACAGGCCATGTGATATCGGGAGGAGCCGGAACGGGTCGGAACGGGACCGGAAGGTCTGGATGCGGGAGCGGAAGGGCCGGAAATAGGGGTTCCCCTGACATCACCCCCCCCTTGGAATGCGGCGCCTCGACGCATAGAACGGATACGGAGGGCCGGGTCCCGGAAGGGGAGCGAGTCGAAAGCGGCGGAGGCGATGGAGCGAGGGGCAGCAGGGTATCTCCGGTAGTAGTCGGCGACGAGTTCCGGGGCGAAAAGGTCGGAATGCTTAACCCATTTATCATGTGAGTTATCATATCCTTTAAACCGACAATAATACCAGAGTCCGCCATAGCGTATTTTGGCTTCCAGGATTTCCTGTACTTCCCATTCCAGCGCGGCGTCCGGAGGAGCCTCTTCATCGATGACCGGAGGAGGCTCGTCGTAGCCGGGACGGCCTTCAAAGGGGTCCTCTTCCGCGAGCTGAAGCTTCACGACCGGAAAGACCGGGTGGAGGCCGGAGAGACGGGGGGGGGAGCGCAAGCTTATACGCACCTCGGCCGACGACTTGGACGACCTTAAAGGGGCCCAGCCGTCGGTGAGAGAGCTTGACCGAGGGGCGGGTCGTTTGGACGTCCGAGGCATCAACCCAGACACGATCTCCGACCTTGATGTCCGGAGCCGGAGTGCGCCGACGATCGTAGTACCGCTTGAACTCCTCCTTCGCCTTCTCCAGAGCTGCGCGGGCCTCGGAGACTCCGGATGCGATCCGGTCTCGGAACTCATTTACCGACTCAACCTTCGAACGCAAGCCGTTCGGCTCGAAACCCATCCGGGGGAGCCGTCCGGTGTCCGTCATGAACGGGACCTGTTGCGTAGAAGAGTGAATGTGGTTGTTGTAGGCGAATTCCGCGGCCGGAAGGAGCTCGTCCCAGTCATCCTGCTTGTAATTAGTGAAAAGCCGGATGAACTGCTCCATCTCCTGGTTTACCCGCTCCGTCTGCCCATCGGTCTGCGGGTGGTACGCCGTGGAGGTCGCGGGTTTGATTCCGATGAGGCGCCAGAGCTCGGTGGTGAACTCCGCTACGAACTGAGGGCCCCGGTCGGAGATGTACTTCTCCGGAGTTCCGTGGTGGCGCCAGACGTTCCGGTAAAAGAGCCGGGCCGCACCGACAGCGTCAATCTGGGTGTGGCACTCGATGAAGTGGGCTCGCTTACCGAGGACGTCGACTACAACCATGATTGCATTGTAGCCATGCGCTTCCGGAAGTTCGACGACGAAGTCCACCGACACGGCACTCCAGCGCTCCTCCGGAATCTCCGTCGGGTGCAACTCCCCGACCGGAAGCTTCCGGAGCGCCTTGGTCCGGAGACACAAGTCGCAGGTCGCTACATACCGGCCAACGTGACGGGATAGCTGGGGCCACCAGTAGTTCCGGGAAATGAGCTCCAACGTTTTGAAACGGCCGGCATGTCCAGCAATGCGGGTGTCGTGGTGCTGCTCCAAGATCCGGCGACGAAGGTCCTTGTTCCGGGGAACAACGATCTTGCCACGAAAATAGAGCAGACCGGACTCGACATGCCACTCGGAGGACCGGGAGGACCGGGCGCCACGAACCTTCAAAAGTTCCCGGGCCGCGAGAGCGACGGGGTCCTCGAGGTCAGGCTCGCTGGCGAGGGCATCGCGGATATCGCGGAGGATCGGGACTTCCGGTCCGGAGACTATAACACCCTCTAACGCACGGATATGGAACAGCTGTGGGGTCAGGAGCGTCACATCCTGGTTGTCCGAAGCCGCTCCATGGTCAGCGCGTCGGGACAGGGCGTCCGCGCGGCCCATAAGGCGTCCGGGTTTGTGGTGAAGCGAGAAGTCGAACCGGGACAGGTACAGGGACCACCGGGCCTGCCTCCGGTTGAGGTTCTGCGCCTTCCGGAAGTACTCCAAGTTCTTGTGGTCCGTCCAGATCTCGACCGGATGCTGAGAGCCCTCGAGGAAGTGCCGCCACTCCTCGAGCGCCCGGATGATTGCCAGCATCTCCTTGTCGTGGATCTCATAGTTGCGCTGGACCGGACATAAGCTCTTGGAGAAGAAGGCAACCGGATGCCACTTCCCGTCGACACCCTCTTGAGAGAGGACAGCTCCGGACGCGAAGTCGGAACTGTCCGCCTCAACCCGGTACATCCAGGACTCGTCCGGAAGGATCAGGACCGGCTCGGTGACCACTACGTCCTTCAAGGCTTGGAACGCAGCGGCTTCCTTGTCGGTCCAGACCCACGCCTGGCCCTTCTTGGTGAGGTCGAAGAGAGGGCGGGCGATGTCGGAAAAGTCGCGGATGAACCGCCGGTAGAAGTTCGTGAAGCCGAGGAACTGCTGCACGTCCCTGTAAAGGTGTTAACTGTAATGCATTGTGACAAGTAATTGGTGTGATACACATTGCATCGTGGCAAGTAACAAGTGGACAGTAAAGGCCTACACAATGCAATGTGCCTGTCACAAGCTGTCCAGGCCGTTTTCCGAAAAACAGGCATTATTAGACCCTATTTAATTTTAATTAACAACCTATCTGATACTCCATTAGGAAGAATCATCAACAGATAAAACAAAATCCCATCAGGCATCCCCATCTGCCCATGCATCAATTTTTTCACAAGGTGGCTCATTCAGGGCTGTGCAATCCTCCTTGTCTATGTTTGTTCTCCAGGGTATTACCTTCCGAAATCTCATTTTGGAGTGTGGCTGTGCATCTTCTTCCTACACCTCCCGATACGTTCCGAGCGGCCCCGTTTCCGCTCATTCTGGATGTGGCTGTGCCCCCAACATTGCTCATGCTTGCTTTTCCCTACATCTCCCGATGTATTCCGAGTGACTCCGCGTCTCCGCTCATTTCCTTATGTGGCTGTGCCGGGGCTGTGGTCCTGCTTCCCATCGGGGACGTCGCGCTCTGACCCTGACACCACCCGACTCAGCTCCGCCTGTCCCGTTATTTCTGGATTGTGGCTGTGCGGCTGCGGTGGTCGTGCTTGCCATCGAGGTCATTGTCGTCCCTCGCCCATGACTTCCCTCGCACTTTCTCGCCTGCTAGCCTCCTCAAGCCTTGATTACCTTCCTCAAATTACATACATTCTCCCTAGTCTCTCTTGACAGACTGACCACTCGTATCCTCGTTTCTCAGTCTGTTAGTTACCGCGGTCTGATTACCGTTGGGTCTCCTTATTATGTAACCATCACGTTAACATGAATAAACAATGAATACTAGGACGCGTTCTGACGCGACTTGAGTGTCTTTTAAGCTCAATTTTTTCCGGTTCTGATTCAGATAGCCATTCATAGAGTCCAAGTCTCATTTAGTCCTGTTCTGACCTCCAGGACCCCGCCTTCTTTGTATTCGCCAAGCTAACGCCAAGATATGGTTCTGATTCGTATGTTTGCCTTTCATGGCCCAAATTAAAAGCAGACCTAGCTCAGGCAACTTTTATCGAGGTTTTAAACACACTTTGCCTCCAAGTTTTTTCTCCAATGACCCAGGGTTGCAAAAAACGCGTCCAAGTCGCGTCGTTAATCGCAGCACGTGAGTGATCGTTACATAATAAGGGGAGGTAACACCAACGATGGCGTGGTAACTAACAGACTACATTCTCCCCCCAATCCTCCGATCTCTCCTTTCCCTTGTATCTTGCCCGCCGAGTTATCTTGTCACCTTTCCATTTTTTGTAGCGTGGCTAATTCTTACCTGCCAAAATTCATCTTACCTGCCAGAATTAATTCTTCTTTCTTGTTCAAACGGTCCGTACCTCCAAAGACGAAGCACAGGAGTTGAGACGGTGAGTTCGCGGGGGCGGTTTGCGCACCTGATCAATCATGTGACGACAAGAGTCACATTCACCGACGTAAGTCCACAGGCGCCCACACATAACCTTCATCTCATTCTTTCGTGTCCGTTCTACTTCTATACCCCACGCTCTCTATCCTACCGGCGCTTCCTTTGTTTCTTTTTGGCAGGTCCTTCGACCACGACCTCTTTCTCTCCGCCACCTTCATGTCGCGCTGAGCGCCTTTTCGACGTCTTCCCACCCACCGTGGGCCTGGATATCTTCAGGTCAGCCCGTTCGCCATATATTCGATGTATCACTTACTCTGATTGTTCATCCTCCTCCTCCTCATTTTCTCTAGATTTTCTCTTACCCTTTGCCGTCTCTTTCGGCGCCTTTGGATCCTTCGTCTTCAAGTTCTCCTCTTTTGACCTTTTAACAAATTCAGGTACGCGTTTTCCAGGCCGACACACACGTACGCTTTCTCAATAACGCCTGGTCGCAGCAGCTCATGCAAGACTGCGGCAACGTCGCCCACCGCCCTTGTCCATGACAGATGCGCCATCGCGTCCTTACCTTTCCCCACCTTGTCCCCCCACCACAGCAGCGAGGCCATACCTTGCAGCAGGCCATTCCTTCCGTGTAACTTCGCAATCGTGCCCCAGTCGCAATCATCCGGCATAGACAGCGTTCCACCGACCCATTCCCTCCCTTCCGGCTGGATCATCTTCCACCAATTCCACCATGCGTTGATGTATGTGTTCTTCCGCCCCTGCGAACCAAGCTCCCCGATCCCGACAAACTTTTGCCACTGTCGTGCACGGCCTAACCACCACGCTACAGCTGGGGGCCTGCATGCTGTCGTGATCTGCCCCCTGTCGTCGCTGAACTTCCACGTGGCCTCGAAGTTGTAGAAGCGCTCCACACACGTTGCCCACTTCAGCCCCCACTTCCTCCCTCGCTCGAATGCAGCGTGGGCCTTCACCAATTCCTCTGACCATTCCTCGCGATCATCCCTTCGCCAGCAAAGTGTAGCCGCTATTTCAGCCTCAGTTGCTGGCTCCTCATCCCCATCCGCGCCTTCCGCCCCTGCAGCCCCATCTCCTCCTTCTGTCTCTCTGTCCTCACCACTCGCCGTTGCTGTCTGCGCCTCATCCCCATTAGAAGATATAGCATCCTGCTCGCAAGCATCCTGTCTCGCGCTCGCCGCTCCAAGCGCACTCGGCGCAGACACTTCAGCAACAGGCGTGTTCGTAACAGGCACCGCCACTCCCGTGCTTGTCGTTACCCCAGCGCTCGCCGCTGCAGAGGGGCCACTTGTCGATGCTGAGGCGGAAGACACGTCTCCTGTGGTGACGTAGTCCGCGTCTTGCACCTCCGTTCTGCGTGCGTCGCATTCCGACTTGGCTGTAATAGTACCATCAAATATTATCCCTTTCGTCTACGGCCGACCACTTACAAAAAACATGGTGCGCGAACTCCACCATACTCGTCTCCACTGCGCGAAATCCCTGAGGGTCGTGCATCGGCCAATCCTTCTCCACCAACCCTCTTGTTTTCCCGGAGTGTATGCTGAGACACCAATCAGCTACAAGTCAGTCGCGCTCACATCGTTATTACATACCTGTTGGGATCAGTGATTGGACTCGGCATTCTCACACTTCGCTTCCATCAGATCTCTCTGATATGGATCTCTGATTGTCATCTTATTGTTCTGATATGGATCTGATCATTCTTATTGTTCTTATTGTCTTGATACAGATCTTATTGTGTTGATATCCATCTTATTGTTGTAGCCTCCTTATTGTTCTCTTAGATATATAAGTAGGCTAGTGTAGGCCGGAGTCCTCAGTTTCTCACTGTTGACTTCAGACCTCTGTGCTGCCTGTTCTAACAGGTTATGGGCCCCGGGCTTTGAAACATCTTAAGTCTACTATCCTGAGATTCTCATCCACTCCGCATTTTTGCTCTGTTCGCATTTTTGCATCCCTTGTTGCCCTTCTTATGTGTGTGGCCTCTTTGTAGTTAGGACCACCAACTGTTGGGACAAATCCTCTTTGAGAGGTAGTCTTTGCATCCACCAGAAAACATCCAGGTAGTCAACCCTGTGATTTTGGGGATAAGGCCAAAGTGCCTACAACTGGGTGTTCAGTAGAATCAGTCTTTTACCTATCTACCTACACTCAGATCGCTTTTTTCTCTTACCTACATCTCTTCTTCCACACACACACTAAGGGCATCATGACTTCAGAGACTTTTCTCCTTCCAGTGTTCTCTAAGGAGACACCTTTCTCGGATTGGAGGAGTGATGCTAAAGCCCACTTGCGACGCAAGGAGGTGTTTGCTTGTTGTATAACTGCTTCAGATGATGCAGTGGCCAAAGAGAAGTGTGCTGGCATTCTTTGGGGCATGTTGTCCAAGGATGTTAAGCCCCTTGTCAAGCAGCATGAGGACGACCCCAAAGCACTTTGGGAGGCCTTGGAGAGCATCTTCGCTCCAAGGAAGGCTGGAGCTCGCTTCAATGCCTACAAGACTTTGACTTCTATCCGCCTCAGGGAGGAAGAGTCACTCTTGTCTCTCACTGGTCGTGTTTCTGCTGCTATTCAGCTTTTGAAGGACTCTAGGACAAAGTCCTTTACTCTGGATAATGCTGATGAGGAACTGCAAGCTGTGGTTCTTCTCATGGCCCTTCCTGATGACGGACAGTATGCTGTTCTCAAAGCACCATTTGAGCAGTTTTCCCGGCGCATCTACGCGCCCTCGTCGTACTCTCGCGCCCGCCTCGTCGTCCCAAACCTCGTCCCTTTGTCGCCCAGCCTCGCACGTATTTTTGCCGTCCCCGTCCCCGTCGCTCGTAATCACTCTCTAATCACTCTCCCATTTTCGTTGTTTGCCTTGCTCACAATGCAATGTATTGATTCCTCTTGTTTACGCTACGAAGTCCTCGACTACGCAATCACACTCCGTGACATCCGCCCGCCAAGCATTTATTTCCACGTTGCGACGATACTTGAGATATTTCCCCCAAAAACCGAAATCTGTGCGCACCCAGCGAAGAGACTGAATGTACATCGGCAGTGTGAGCCGTTTTGCGTTGAGAGCCACCACACCCTTCTGCACCGTAAAAACCGAAGGTGATGGCTGTGACGCCGTCGGCGGCAACAAGTCCAGGCCTTCTTCGTCGCTGAAATTGAAATTTAGTGTCAACTCTCTTCCCTGGTACTCTGTAAACTCAGACAACTCACCTGGAGTGGGAGCTGAGCAGATTCGCCATCCGCAAGATGGAATCGTCCGATCCGCCGAACCTGCTTTTGGCCATGGTTGCCAGAACCTCCACCGCCAGTCTCTCTTCTGAGGTTGGTAATACTGAGCCGGGGGAGGGATTCACCACCGAACTCGACGTTATGGCCCGACCCGCCTCCTCCGTGCGCCGAAAATCGGTGTCGTCCGAGGATGCGGCTCCGCGTGGGTCTTCAAAATGCAATGGCCCGTAAAGCATTTCGTCGGACACCAAGCCCAGGGCGACACTCGACGATGGGGAGGATGGTCGGGGCCCACCAGCCTTGGGGGCATCCCACCGACGTCTCGCGGCTTTGACCACAGCTCTAACTTTTGGTGAGCAAGATGGGAATACGTGCAAATGTACAACTATATTCCTTCATACCGTTGCTTTTCCTGTCGTAGTCGACTTTTCTCTCGAAGTTGTGGGTTTCTGAACATTGTAGTAAGTTATCTTATGATAAAGATTGTAGAAGGAAAAATTATTGCCGGGCATAGTATGCCTTGGACGCCTTCCGCCTGTTTTCCGCTTTTTGCTCTTTTGTGAGCCTGCCAACTCTTAGCCAAGGACAGCGATGGTACATCTACCCGTGCTTACCGAGGTCGATAGTTGTCGGAGGGTTTGGCCATTTCCGACGCACCCCAGCGGTGAGTCGAAGTGGAAGAGGAGTGACCAAGGGCTAATCAGCATATGTTTGTACTTGAATTTCGACAACTTTTGACAACTTTTTTTCAGTCGCCCTCCTAGACCCCATAGTGTATATATTTTCTGGATTGGCTAGTCTGCCCGATGTACTTTCTAAACTCAGATGTGAATCAGGAACTTTTGACGGCCTGCAAGACGATGGTCTTTAAGTTTCTGATATTTGACTTCCAATATAATACCTATTTCGCGATGCCACCGCTTTCGGCTCTGAAGAGGATAGCATGTTCCGATTCCTGATTAAATGTTCGACTGAGTGTAGGGAATGCATGATGTTTCAGACACTGTCCTGAAACGGCAGAAGCGGCCCGGAATTGGAGCACAGCCTCAACTCACTTACATCTATCCACCTAGTCGCCTCTACTAGTAGGAGGACATTGTTCTCATTGAGGAAGAAATGTGCCGTACAATCGAGTACGGCGCGTGGAGTGCGTGCGAATGGGAAGTAAGGGCAACGGCGAGGAAGGCGCGGATGAGCCCAGAACTTGCAGAAGGGCTGCGGGCGTATGCGCTGGAGCACGTGGAGCGGGAAAGGGAGACGTGCATGAGATTGTCACGAGACTGGGCCCCGCTACGCCAACGAGGGAAGGATTATCTTGCTGGATTGGTTGTCGAGGGAGAAGAGGACGCGGTGATCGTTGAGTTGGAGAACGACTCGGACTCGGACTCAGAGGTTGAGGGGGACATGACCGTGGACGGTCAGGGGGAAGAGGATATTGATACGGACGATGAATAATGATGCTAATGTTGCGATGTTGATGAACTGCTTACCGCGGATGCGTGAAGGCGGAGGTGGTCGGGAGGTCGGGATTGATCCTGGTTGTTCCCTGGCCTAATGGGGACGGCGGGTGGGCGCGGACGGGTCCCTAATTGTTCCCTGAGCTAATGGGGACGGCGGGGGAGGGCGGGGAGTTAGAAACAGTGATCCTACTTGTTCCCTCGCTGAATGGAATTATGTTTTGGTTATACTCTTATCTGGGGCCACATTAGGAAAGACAGTTACATTACATAAGCCCGAAATGCCCGAGGAGGTCGTTAACAGTCAAGTGCTATGTGACACGTGGGAACTGGGTGATGTGGCAGGCACGATGCATTGTGCCTCCTGCTTACTGGTCAGCAATTACTGGCCACAATGTAACGTGTCCCCCAGTTATTGGTGTGCACATTGCATTGCCACTACAACTCTTGGTGCACGTCCTTCTTGTTTTCCGGCGCCGGCCAAGCGGAAACTCCGGCGACCTTGACCGGATCCATCTCCACATGATCGTGAGAGATGATCATGCCGAGGTATTCGATCGAGGACTTCTCGAACTCGCACTTCTCCGGTCGCAAGTAGAGCTTATGCTCCCGGAGACGTCGGAGGACCTTCCCGGACGGTCTCCCGGTGCTTCCGGAGGTCCGAGTGCGCGATGAGGATGTCGTCGAGGTACACCATGACGTCGCCAGACAAGATGAGATCTTGGAAGATGTCGTTCATCATTGTCTGGAAGGTCGCCGGGGAGTTGGTAAGGCCGAAGTACATCACCAATGGCTCAAAGAGCCCACGGTTGGTACGGTGAAACGGTGACTCTCAGGTACGCGTGAATGATCTAATAGAAAAGCTAATGCAAGCTGCTGGAAAACCAACACACAAAACACCAACTAAACCACTAACCAACCAACAACTACTCCTCTTAATGTGAGAGAACCGGGGTGTTCAGGGGTGCGGATCAAGTATTAGATCCCAGAACAGAGAATAGATCCCTCAAAATGTCTGATTCGGTCTTTTTGGTCTTATCCCGATAACGAGTTTAATCGAAAACTTGGCTTGTAGGCCGAGTAAAC
Source organism: Mycena crocata (assembly GCA_029281795.1). Taxonomy (NCBI): domain Eukaryota; kingdom Fungi; phylum Basidiomycota; class Agaricomycetes; order Agaricales; family Mycenaceae; genus Mycena; species Mycena crocata. Next base: position 21,674 of record JARJCP010000270.1, on the reverse strand, counting down.
ACAATGTTATTGCGGTAAGGGACGGGTTTGTATAATATAACGATCTAGTGACCGGCAAAAGTGGGTTTTATAGGTTTATAGGTCGAGGTTTGAGGTGCCTCTGAAGACTACTGTTAATTCGTCTTATGAATCCCGTAACTGAGAGTTTGAGGTGCTCTCGAGACTACTGTTATTTCGTCTTATTAACCGAAAATCCAATTCACACAGTCAAGTCAATCCAATCAAGTTTATTCCACAAGAGGGTGAGGGACAAGCACTTCCTAACTTTAAAGCTGCCTCCCCTACAACCAATGGCAAAATGAGATACTGGCCGGATCAGGGCGCAGCTAACTGGCTTAAAACTACTCTACTCTGGTCCTTATACCTACAATACTGCTTACATGAACGCAATTGGTCTACCAAAACTAAGCAATGAATAAGCAGATCTGTATCAAGCGTCCTATTGGCTGAGGCATGGGCCATTGACTCATTTCCTTCCACAAATATCAATCTCGCATGTGGAGATGCTCGGAGTCTTGATCTCTGAACGAGCTCGAATCTTCTTCGCCTGGTACACGGTCAAGTACCCTTATCGGGATAAGCCACTTATTCGAATCGTGTTGTTGCTGGCTTTCGAATGAACCTAAAGAGGGCATACCAAACTAAGGTTGATATTTCTGATATGTCACGAGGTTATCCGAGTGATCGGGTCCCACGCGGAAGAGTGACTCGGCATAATTGCCTTATGGAGTCTCGGATCCGGAATATCCGACAAGTCCGTCATTGCCTGTTCTAGACCAGCACGGTCACATGATCTGTCGCGTCGCGTCTCCAGTTGGCACTTAGGCCCACAAAAGTCAAAGTGGTGGATTTAGACCATCCTCGGTACGCCTGCATGCGTATTTTATATCTCCTTGATCCTAGTCTAGCAAACAGCTCATCCGTATGAGATTTCGGGTACTGTTATGATTTTAAGTCTTATCCCGATAAGCATTATATTAGCCCCAAGTGTGGAGGTACCGCCATAATGAGTCCTGGACTTGACCCATGCTATGCAACTAGAAGCTACTCATTCGGAGCTCATGATAGCTTCTCTGAGAGTGCGTGGACGCCAATGAAACAAAGCAAAATTGCAAAATTCCATGCGTGCAGATTTACACGGCTTATCAGCGTGATACATAAGTCAGGTGAATGGCAACAGAAATGTGTGTTTGCGCAGTGACAGCCTGGCGCCTGGCTACAGCCAGACATAATTGAATCACAACGGGTGGCTACAGCCACCAGTGAAGGCAAAATGGTACACCTAGGGGTGGACATGGAGGGATCTAGACGAGGGGAGGAGGGGACAAGATTCGGGTTTGGGGAGACCGGAGCACTTTCGGAGTCGTCCGAGTCTGCTAAACCGTAACCCGCAATCTTGGCCGGTTAATCCCTTAGAGTCTTTCTTCTGCTGTAAGGGCAACCTCAAGGCCCGAGTATACTCAAGAGTCCTGACGAGGAGGGGGATCCGAAGATAAATATCACAGAGTAGCTACAGATACAAATGGACAGACCTGACGAGGGGGATCCGAAGAGAAGAAAGACTAAGGATCACCCGCGTCAGATCCCGGTATATAAGTAACTACGGACGGGGGGCATGTGATAGCAACCGGAGTGATCGGCAGAGGTCCCGGGCGGAATCACAGGCCATGTGATATCGGGAGGAGCCGGAACGGGTCGGAACGGGATCGGAAGGTCCGGATGCGGGAGCGGAAGGGCCGGAAATAGGGGTTCCCCTGACACTTCCTCGGAAAGCTCCTGCAAATCCATGGTCTCCTTCTCCCCTTCAATGTCGTCATCGATTTCATCCTGTGCCGCCTCATCCTCCGTAAATACGGCTCCATCCCTGGGGGGATGCAACACAAGGCGAAGTCCGGCATACTGGGGAGTTTCTAGAAGAGTGGTCGCACTCATGATGGAAGGAGGAGAAGGGGAATAATTATTAGGAGGCACAGACACATAGCTTTATATATGAGTAAACCATGTCTTACAATTCACCCTCTGAGTCTGTGATCAGCTCCACGACCTCCCGCCCCTTATGGGTGATGGTCATCGTGGTGTACCGCTTTTCATGATATGGCGCTGCAGGGTGGATGATTAGGGATACCAACGATTGAAATAAAACATGTGTTATGCACCATTGGATTTTTTCGAAGACGTACTGTGCTGCATGCTATCTGCAACGTGTGGATTTCTATCAGCGCCCAATATTGAAACAATGAAAACACCAGGCTCGCCTGCAGTGATTGCCGAGCTGGATGAAGCAACAGCAGATTTCGTCGCCTTTGAATTTCTACTTTGCAGTTTTCGGGCTAAAGAAATGGTGAGAATGAGATAAAAACACATACCCTCAGGCTGTTTACAGATATAGTCGAGAACCAATGTTGAATCTACATGCTCCATCATTGATTTCGGAACCCAAACCCTAACCTTCGGCAGCTTGGTGGTGATCCACTCCGTCACAGCATCCTGAGCACCGTGTGCAGGATCGCGCCTCCCAGTGATGGCTTGAAGTGCTGATCTGAGGATAATGGGATCGAGGCTAAGTACGAGGTGCAGCTCAGAAAGATGGCCCGTAGATTTGTGTTCGCGAGCACCCACGACACACTTGATGATTGACGGTGCACTTGGAAAAAGTGCCAGTCCATCTACAGCCAAGGCACGGGCACTGAGCTCCCGAATAACAAGGCCGGGAAAGAGTTGGTCGGCTAAATGATCCAGAATGCCGACACTGTTACCCCATTGAAAATGATCCTCGGCAAAGCGGGCGAGGAGGTCGAGCCGGGGGGGGTGCAATTCCAGAGGCCGCGCAGCAGTCTGGAGCGCAATGATCGGCTGACGATACTGATTTATCACATTGAGGTCGGGAAAACCTGCAGGAATATTTGCGGCTAGGGATGGGAAAAGATGTGGCAGGTGGCCGGACGCGTTTGTCAGGAGTTCTGAGCGCAAGGATTTGCGCCAAGTATCCAGAAAGAGCATCGAGTCCCTGCGCGTGAGACCATAAAGCCCTGTGACGAGCTGCTTGCCTAGACCAGTTTTGGCGAGAGCCATAGCGGTAGTAATTCCACAATTACGTAGCCCGGGCTGCAAATAATCATAAGAGCAAGCTCACATGGAAAGATTTGACTCACGGAATAATCTCCACCAGCAAGAATAGCAATCATAATGAAGTCGTCGCGTGTTAATCCCAGGACGGCGGCAATGTCAGTTGCCGAGTACAATGAGGCTTCATATCTTTCATTATCCTCCGAGCGACTGCATTTTCAATTAAACTCGTAGAAATCAAATTACTAGGATATAACACTTACATTCGCAACACAGCACTTGCTCCGAAAACAAAGGAGTCTGAATCATCCGTGAGAATGGTGTCAACACGGACCGGGACTCCGTTGGTCGTCATCTCAGCAAGTGTGGCCTCGGCCTCTCCTGGTGCCTGCAATTCAAGCGGTTAAAGCTATAGTGTGACTGACAAAGAAAAGATAATACCACAGTCCAATCGAAACCGAAACCATCCAGCATCGACTTGAACATTTCAGTTAATGGGTGGTCATTCCCACTAATGACGATGCCGTTCTTCAACCCGGCACGTTCACGTCCATCAAAGACAAAGTGGGGTAGGAGGGGGAATCGATGGATTCGGCTGCACCGGGAGAAAAGAGCTACACCCCCAGGACTCTCGTTATTCCCATGAAGCATGGAAGCCCTCCACATCCATCCGCTATAAGTTGATTAGAATATATTGACTGGCCCAATGGAGAACATGCCTGGCGTCAATGCCTACGCGAAATCCGCGAGTCCCAGTAGCGTTTCCAATAAATCCAGTTGAGACAGCTAAATGCGGCAAGGATACCTTCTGCTCAATTGGTGCAAGTTCCTACATGATGTCAGCAATAATGCCCTTATATCAGATGAGAAATACGTACATTCCAGAGTCCGTTAATACCCATCGAAGTAAAAGAAAAGGAGGGTCTTAGGGTCATGAATTGAGACCCTATCTTTGTGTGTAGATTGGTGCAGCACAGGTGCACGTCGCATCGTCGCGTCGCAGTCACATATATCTTAGCACATACAGCCGCAAACGCAGCAACAGACACACAGTCGTGTCTGTTGATACGTATGCGGCTGGAAATGCTGACACCGGTTAAGGAAACTCCCACACCGGTTGTTGGCTGCCGGTTCAACCGAGTTTTCACCCCCGAGGGCGAAAATTCATTAAGGGCAACTAAACAAGTTGCCTATGTACATTTTCCGTGTCCTTCGGGGACAGAAAATGAGTACATAGGCAAATTGTTTAGTCCCCACACTGTGAAATTATATCAGCAGCCTGGATGACTCTGAAATATTGAGAATAATACCTTGATTATCCCCGACTATTGTGTAGGCACTGTAGAGTTGGTATGTTCATTCAATGTACCAGAGGATTGGATCACTCAGCACATATTGTCAGGACAGTGAAAAAAGAATTGACAAAAAGAAACCCACCGTGGACAGTGAATGACACCGAACTGTAAAAGTTCCCTCTGCTTTACCACTCAGCATCATACGTTACATTCTAGGAACAATACTCCCATCGGCGAGCGATCCGTGTGGAGCCGTTCCCGCGCTGTGGATAATGATGTCAGAATACTCGACATTTAGCAGAAAAGTCAAAGAATATGATGTATGTGCTCGCAGGATTATTCGGCGATGCACAGTGACAATTTGCCCACAGAATATTGTTGCAGCGAGAGGATAGTGTCCTGCATATTGTCCGACTTGGTATGTAACCAGAACAAAAGCAAAAAAAAATCTACCTGTGACTTGTTGAGAGATCTTGCAACAGGAACACAAGAATTCACTAGAGAAATCACCACGAGTAAACCTTGAAGAATAATAGAAGGAGGAATACCTGCATTTGCACTCTGAGAAGCACAAAATATAGGTAAGGACCATGCTGTCTCTCATTACACATTGGGGGCCTGTCCTTGTCAGTTCTGTGTGTGCTCGTCAGAGAATTTTCTCACGCCATGCTTTTTCCAGAGAGACAACGCGCAGCAGTTCCAGAGTTGCTTGTGCACTGAAGACTCGAGGAGGGCCGTTGAAGTTTCCACAGCAGTCAGAGCGAGATGATGGGTGTGGCGGTAAGACGAAAGGCGTGTAGTTTGGCTGTATTTGACATGATAGAAGCAATCATCCATCACGTGGACATTGCGTGACGCGTTAAGAACTGGCCAGAGCTGGCCAAAAATTGACGCGTCGTTCCGACGCGTTTTTCTCCTACATTTTTATGTGTATTTGCTCAAAATGAACTTGAGTTGACAGAGGACTTGTCTCAGAGGATTTCTCAATGTTTTAAGCAAGACACATATTAGATATGAATACCAGCCCACTCGGAGACTCCTGGCCTAATGAGAGCCGGTGAGCCCCGAGTTAACAGCATGGCATGGCACCCAGGAGGGATGCAGGAACTGTCCGGTATGGCCTATCTATCCCCGCAGAAACTAACTGAAATGTCTTTTTCCTAGGGTGCCTCGGTTTCGCAAATCGTTTTTGCGGGGGAAAAAATGGCTTTCGGTATGAAAAAGGGCATCAAGCCACAGTTCCGCGACGTCAAAAGACAATCCGCTGGCAGATGGCGTCTGCAGCATGCTCGCCAACGGTCACAGATCAAGATGAGGCAGCGGCTATCTTGCTGCTCCGCATTTTCCATCGCCTCGCGGTCTCGCCAGTAAACATAGACCCAAGGGGAACATACTCGTGTGTTCAGCGAGGCAAAAGGGAGGCGCAATCATATTTGTTCTGCCTCGACCTCGACCTCGACCCACATCCCCCGTCCCCACTATTAATCCCTTGCTCTCAAAACCAAGTTTAAATCACATTTCATTCTTCTATGCCGCCTCCGCCCCCTGTTCTTTCATTATCGCCAACTTCTACTACCAATGGCCCTGTGAGAACCTCAACCTCTCAACTTATAGGGTGCGTATCATATTGTGTTACTCCTGCATTGTCTCTTCTCCATTTTATTCTCCAGCTCATTCATTAAATGGGTAAACCACGGCATTTCTTGCTCCCGCTTCCCTTCCCTTCCTTTCCTGCCTCTCTTTTTGGGTTTTGAAAATTTGCCTCCTTTCTTCTCCTCAATTTCCCTCCGCTCGCGATCGATCGTGCTCCCTTTTGGTCCCGCTTGGCACATGCTTGCCGCCGCTTGTCGGCGCTTGCCATCGCTGTTGTCACCCCCTGTCACATCACTTGAAATGTCTTGTTCATCAGTCGAAGATTCACTTCACGAGTTCTCGATCCCTCTCACGATCTTGCTCCCCAATGACGAGCCTTCAACTCCCTCACGAGCATCCAACCACGTTCACGAGCCTATGTTGAACCCCCCTCACGAGTGTAAAATCCGGTCTCGTAAAGGTGCATTTCCATGTTTTCTCCTCTTTCACGACCTCTTTCGGCCATTCAAGTGCGCTCCACGATTACGCATCCACCAATCGTCTGCCTTCCCGTCGAGGCACGTGGATCAGGTGCATGCCACGTCTTTCTTCTTTCTTCCTTGTCGTGTCCTACCTACCACCACCGCCGGCGTTCGCCCACGCGCTGGCTCTGCGCCGAAACTGCTGCATCCAGGGTCCCGTTTGTTGGTTCGAAGACACCGCGGCGAATGCGGGCATATTTGCCCCTGCTTCACTCCAACTCATACTTGAAGGATCTGCCATCGTTAGTCAAGTCAGTGTTTGCGTCCCTAGCTGCCGCGGCGTTCGAAACGTTCTCACACCCATAGACACCATTAAAACTCCGTTACAAATGCAAGGAAAACCCGGATTTCAGATGTTCAAATCCCGAGTATGTTCCGCTATGTTATTTTGTGATAAGTTGATATTTCGTCCTCCCTTGTAGGTCAAAATGTGTTTACCTTGTAGACATTCTCCCCGAAGCGTACTCGCTCTTCCAAACCCCGCCCGCCAAGCCTGCATCGGATTCTGCACATCTCCCACTTCAGAGATGGTCTCCAACTTGCCGCGGGTCGTCAATACATACCGGCAAGTCAACTTGTCTTGGCATGTCCTGGTCACCCGTTCATATTGCTTTCAACCTCATGTTTAGTATCTGGCCCGTTGCGGCCCCTGCACTGACATCTGTGCTCCCAAGCAACGTTCGCGGCGGTGCACCCGACGAACGGTGTGTGCCCGTTCTATTCTGCGCGATGTGTAACCTTGCATTCGCACTGCCAACGCGCCATTTACACGCCGATATAATAGATATACTCGTAGGGGTCGTTGCGAATCGCCTTCGTACGGCGTGTGCCTCGAGCCGTTGGTGGGAATACAAATGGGGCCCGCCTTTGATGTCAACTCAGCGCAATCCACGAATCATCTGAATCACGGCTCTGTTGAGCCGAGCGAATCGAGCCTGCACTGCGTCGTTCATGTCGCATTCCCGTGCGTTTCTCGCGCTGACACCTCTCCGTCGTTCCCGCTGAATTGCACCGAGTGCGTCGCGGGGTTGTTCCGAAGCGCAAACTCCGCCTAGTTGAACCGCGCGGACAGGCACTGGGTCGCATTCGACATTACGGAATGGAGTCGCGCTGAGGGGAAGTGTGAATTGTGCGTGCCGAATCGAGACATCGAGACCTGGGAGAAACAAGTCAGTATACACGCACATACAGAATTCAATGAATACATTGAAAACTCACCTGGATAATACCTGCACTCCTATTTTTGCGTTTGCGAACAAGGTTTTTTGCACTTCGGAATAGAAGCGTTTTTGTGCGTGCGTGGTGTGGTGTGTCGCGCATCCGGCGGGTTAAATCACAGCTTCTGCCGAGTTGGCAACATGGTAAGGTCCTGTGTCAGGATTTTGTCCATTTTCTCGCTGGGTGTGGCTTGACTTGAACGTTTGAACAGTTGAACGATCAATGATGGCGCTGCTCCCTTCTTCCCACGGTTGAAGTTACTTACTCATCTTTGAATAAGAGGGATGCAAGAGTTCCCACCAATATGTTTTTCGAAACATTTGTCCCTTGGGATCAAAAGCAGGTCTGCACAATACTCAAGATGTCAATAATTCGAGGTACGTAGAATATCCCTTCGGCCGCTCTTAGCTTCCTCCAAAGGTACCAGAACGTGTTGATTTCTGTCTTCATGAGATAATCAACTCCCTCCCCCGCTCAGGCCGGCCACCTCGCAAAGCAACCCTTGACGACACCCTCGCAAAGCTCGACACACTATCAGAAGAACCGTAGAAACATCCTGGACTCCTACAGTTGTCCCATGATGACTTGACGGTGTGCACTCTATCCTCGCCGCTCCGGGTCACAACCTTTCTTTCGCAGCTGACAAGCCTATTCGTATGCGAAGTGTGAAAACATGCGGATGCTGCATGCGCTGGTTTATTTTGCTCTTTCATGTCATGCTACCATCCCTCCACATTCCTTGTATTTGTGCAGTCCCCGATAATGGATGAACTTACTCCATATTTTTAATTTATGTGCTCGTGGATTTTTGCTTGGCGCTGACTTTCGGTTTGGTTGTCATCGCGTTGAGCTACTTGAACATACTAGTACTGTTCTCCTGCCTCGTGGCTCATGTGGTTTATCACTGGGTTCATCGCACTTTTCTTGACGCTTCAGGTTAGTTCAGGTTAGTTTCTTATTCTACTTGGGCACGCCTCAGACACCATCCAGTTTGATAAATCCAATTTGAACAACAACAACAAAATCATTTCCATCAAGGAGCAGACCATCTACCAATTTAAATGCAAGTAAGTATCAAACATCAAAGTAAAGCAATGGTTGGAAAAGGATGGTATCCAGATTGAATAGCGAAATCCCCCATGGCACTTGCCCTGGGTGTTGCGCCAGTAAGAGTACTGCGAAGATCAACACCCCCGTTTCAAGCATTTCCATGCACCGTGATTATCATTACAGGTTGAGCTAATGTTCATATCCTAGAGCAGTGTGAAAATTGGCTCTGAGTCCGTGCATGGCCGAAGTACTTAACACAAAAGGTTATACACAATCCCAGGTGGCAGGAGTTGCTACCCTGTTTCACTTTTGAGTAGCTTCTGTTTGCAGTTTGCACTGCCGTCCAGGAAAGCTGACACATGAGTCTTCAGCGCTGCGAGGATCCTTCGGGATGGGTGGATCGGGTTGAAATCGCTGCACAGGCCAGGATCGTCGAGACACATCTGAATGAACAGGCGAGGTGTTGATGAAACCAGCACCAACCTTTTTGGATGAATGTGTTTCTCTGATTTACCTTCATGCACGAGAGCTCCACAAACCTGAAAAGCCAGTCGAAATATGATTGCAGAGGTCGTTGTGGAAGGGGTGGATGTCCCGCTCACAGACTTTCCCCTTTCCGCCTCCTTTATGCTTACGGTACATTTATTCGGTAATCATTCCGTATATTTGTTTTGTACGTACATATTGCCAAACACTTCCCTCTTGCACCCGAACCACCACAAGCCCCGCGACCAGTGACTTGAGTAGCCCACCAAGGCTACGTCACCAGTGAACACCGAATAACCGAGCCACAGATTTCCCTTCCCATCAAGCCCTTACGCCCTTCACCGATACTCCACGCCCACAACGCACAGACCCCCTAGTCATCTTATTTTCTACTTCACTCGTCTACGACTTTCTGGGACCACCCACCTCATTTTCTACTTCACCCGTGCTCTCCATATCCGGACGACCGACCCATATTTCTGTTCACCAGGAGCTTACTCGCTACTGCGACATCGTTCACGAGGATGACGATCTTGAAGGCGAAATACCGTCGTGAACAGGATGAAACATATTGCACGGCCGGTTCCTCTTATCGTGAAGCTTTTCAGACCCCTTTCAAGGATGGAACACCCTTTCACTATCTCAACGGTCTTGAAGGTGAGTCTATATCGTGAACGGCCTGGTGCTCGTCCACGATGTTTCGGGTCATTAAGGGTAGTCAACATCGTGAACGCTGGCGAATAATTACGTTCAGGTGCATGTTTGTCTTGAGTTTGCACTTGCACGCTCAAATGTATCGTGCACGGGTGGCCGTGAAAGACTTATATTGTAGTGAAGGAGGCACAAAGGACGTGAAGGCAGGCAAAAAGTCGTTCACGAGGTCATCCGCCGGATCTGCCGGATCCGGCAGCAGAATCCCCCGTACATCGGTTCTTCATGCTGGTCTAGACAGATTGATATATGAATTATGGAAGACTTTGAGTTCCCGCTGCGTACCCAAGGCGATCAGTGTTGCTATCATTGATAAATCCGGGGCAGCGTAAATAAGTGGTGGGGTTACAAGGAGGGTCGTGTTTATGGAATGATTGATGGACGTGATGGAGGGCATCAGAGGGACGCAATGCACCACGCACCTCAATCCAGCCACTATGTCACAATCAAAGACACTCTCTTGTCCAACTATACAAAGATAGTGGATTGGGGAGTGAGATGTAGAGTGCTTCGAGAAATGAATTGAATAAAAGACTAAAGAATACAGGCGAATATACTACTCTACTTATACTGTTCTTTCAACCGTGAGAGTATCTACGCTATATGAATACCTTGTGTACTAGGTGTGTAAAACCATCCCTTTGCAACATGTATGCTATGTCATGTCCTTGTCATGGTGATGTCATGTCTACCATGTGTTTTCCATGTGTCCGATATCTAGTCTTCCTTCAGTGCTATCTTATCCACGGGCGCTTCGTTAAGCGTCTCCAAGATAGGCGTTGGAACGATAAGATTGGTATCTAATCGTGACACACCAATGGCCCTTCTTCCCAATCCTGCGGCACTAACGCAGGTGGAACCGACTGCGTCAGTGTTGTGGATTGTGTTTCATTTTACTTCTTTACCTTTTATTTTGCCTTATTTGCAGCTGAAAACGATTAGTTAGTATCTCAGAGTATTCCCGGAGCTATAACAAATCTAGGCTATCTTATATATTGCTTTTACTCCTTCATTCGCGTCAGAATTGAACTTACTTCCAATCGATTTCCTTTTTGGGATACAACACCGACACGTGTATATCAAACTCGACTTGGCAACATAACTTCATTTGCTCGCGAATAATCCACTAATATTCCCCAAGTCATTCGCTGGATTATTTAGACCCTTCTATAACTTAATGGCATCTCACAGAATGTGAATCACTTACAGTTATGCACTATGACTCACTTACTTTTGCAATATGACTCCTGTGACTCAGTTTGCTTTCAGTGACTCGTTGAAAGGCCCTGACTGGTCGCTTGAGTCACTTGGAATCATACAGAGCTTACAGAGTCGAATGGACTCACACTAAGTCAGATAGAATCTCTCAGAACCTTCTGTATGTACAATTAATTACAAACATGTAAGATGCATAAATATGGGACTTGCCCATTTTTAGGGCAACCTATCTCTTACCAATAACAATCATCTTGCAAACTAAATCGTCTGATTCAGTAAGCCATCAAGAATAAGACCTGCTCTATTCGTACCTGAGTTATCACTATAAGCCTTGCGCTATCTTGATTACTGTTGTCCTAAGTTCTCTATTGCCTTGCGCTAGTGAACACGTTGGCTAAGTCTTGCTCTAGCTTTCGGCAACCTCACTTGCATTGAACGAGTCGTTTACGAAAGGCTTCTTAGCGCTCTTAACCCATCCTCTCGAAAACACTTCTGGATATTCTGAACTTGGTAAATTCCTATTTCTTTTACAATAAATACTGATCTACACCAGAATTATCTCTCGTCACATAACAGTCGGCTTTGGCAATAAATGTACATATATTCGAATTGTCGCCACTTTTTCGCAGCCGGATCCGCTTGCCTGTGAGGCTTTTTTGCATTTTTTGTAGCAGCTCGATCCCACCGCAAGTAGACCCCACCGCGAATATCTGCCTTCTCCCTGCCCTTTTTTCGCGGCTCAATCCCACCGCGATTTGACTTTTTTCACACCCAGACCCCACCGCGAAAATCTTTCATTTGGTACTCTTTCTCGCAGCTCGATCGCACCGCGAGCTGACCTTTTCACGCAGCCAGCGAATATATGCCTTCTCCCTGCCCTTTTTTTCGCAGCTCAATCCCACCGCGAGGGGACATTTTTCGCACCCAGACCCCACCACGAGAATCTTTCATTTGGGTCCTCTTTTTCGCAGCCCGATCACACCGCGAGCTGACCCCTCTATGCAGCCACATCGCGCCGCGAAATTCTGTCATTTCGGTGAACCTTTTTTCGCGGCCAGAGTCTGCTGGGAGCTGCCCCTTCATGCTGCTAAGGGGCTTGCGGTCACATGATGAATGATCAGTTGAAAACAACTCTACCACGGCACAGCGTCCTCATTGACCACAGTGATAGACAGACTTTGCAATGACGCCGATACTCGCGCTAAGGCCTACCTCATCCTGTCGGCTGCCCGGGCTGTCATTCCCTATGACACAGGCTTCGACTCGGGTGCTCACCAGACGGCAATGGAAGCTGTGTGCGCATTACTTGCATCTCAAAGGTGTGTTTTGTCGTTGGTCCGACTGCTTCTTTTCCACAACTTGAAAGCCAGCCTCAAGAACAACACCGTTACGCTTCAGGCTGCACAAACCACCTCTTGTCAATCCCTGACCGAATTTAAGATGTTCCGCAATGAGGTCGCCCGAGCCCTTCAGGTCCAACAACGGCCAAGGCGAACTCGTTTAACCTACGAATCCTTGCTCCAACATGCCCGTCCTCTGGTCGCTTCCCAAGCTGTTCCCTTGATGGAAAAAGTGGAACTCGTCCTTCTCCAGGCCTTGGATCAACGCGACGCCAACGACTCTACGTCCCCCCAGGAAAAAATCTGTGCTATTTTCCTGCATGTTTCCAGTCTCATACAGGTGCACCGCCTCTCGCCGCAAAAGAAGACAAAACTCTTACGGTGCCGTGACAGGGCCAACCCCCCGTTCTGCCTCAGTCATTCCAATGCACACACGGCCTGCACACACCCCAAATGCGAGAACTTCGCCGACTGATTGCAACTGCCTGTATGGGTGAAATCGATAGCACTATCTGCAAGGAGTATCCTCTCTCCTCAGTTTCCTCTGCACGCAAAGACCCCGTAAAAACTTCTCTCCGCACTCTACCAAGTCGCGGCATTTCAGGGCGGGATCCTCCTCCTGCCATTAGGAAAATAACTCCCTCTTTTGTTCTGGGCCGCGACATGTACGCCCAGGGATCTCCCATCTCCATTGCCACTTCATCTTCCTCTCACCCTTTGACTGCTGGTGTCGCCCGCTTTCGACGCTTTCGCCCTGTATTCCTTGATCAACACCAATGGGAAAGGGGCAACCCTCGTGTTCCCGCCCTCACTGCGGCTGCGCAGCAGTGGCACAACGTCTTGGTCCAGCGCTATGGTCCGCCCTTCCAACAGAGCACGGAAAACAACGCAATCTTATTGTAGACGTCGGCTTACTGACTACGGCCTCACACTGCATGTACTCTACGTAGAAAGCATGTCCCAAAAAAAAGCTCTTCATAAAAGGACTCGTTTGACTACATGAGTTCTATTTTATTTTTATTCGCTCAGACAACTCGTTTAAAAACACACCGGACCCTTACACATCCGCGTCGTCCAGCTCAGTCGACGTCTACATCCCGGCCAGGTCTGCGGGCGTCGGGACCACCCGCCACGCTTCTGCGCGCCAACCTTCGCCATCCTCCGAGTCCGAGGCGTAGTCTTTTGAGGGCATACAGCAATAATACGTTTCATTAGGCTCGAACAGCCGGAGCTCGCACTTGTCCCGTCCTTCCATCGGCAGGTCCAACTGCCGGTGCTCCTCTTTGCCGAATGGACAATGGGGCAAAAACCTTTCAGAGGGTAGCAGATCCACGACCCTGAGCCCCGGTTTGGGTTTTTTGTGCGCGTCTGGCTCGTCTGCTTTCCTATCGAACTGAAATTTCAGCATGGCTAGGAACTTGCCCATCCACGGTGCATCCTGTATGAGCAAGGCCTTGTCGTCTTCGGGATATCCCAGCGTGCAATCGATCTCCAATGTCTCGACGTCGAGGTAGACCTCGCAGAACGTGTTGAGGAAATCTTCGGTCAAAACCCCCACCTCAATGTTGTTCTGTTGCGTCACCTTGAAGTGCCTCAAGGTTGGGATGGACGTCAACAATCGTGTCGCCATGCTACTGGAGAGCCCCGTAGACAAAGTCGGGCCAAGGCAAACCAGGCCGCAGCCGCTTCGCTGCAGCAAGCCGAGGATCGAGGCAGCCACATCTGGCTCCTTGAACTGTGGGCTCGTGTTGACCGGTGGCGGCTCTACCTTTGCCACATCTGACTCCTCCAGCTGTGGGCCCGTCTTCACCGGTGGCGGCTCCTCTATATCCGGGGCTTCGAAGTACGTGCCTGACAGGTCCAGATGCTCGAGAGCCGGTAACGTCAAGAACGCCAGACGATCGAACCAATCGTCGTCCGTGTAGTCAAGGCGCGTGCAAACCCAGCAGAGAGTATTGAGTTTCGGCAACTCTACATCTCTGCCCCTGTTCCGGAACCCCGTGTCGCCCTCCCTGATCTCGTACGGAAACCGCGCCTCGTCAAGATTCAACTCCAACAGGTTACCCATGTCTAAATGCGCAAGTGGAATCTCCCTCATGTTCCGCCCCTTTGTGCATGTCTCGGTGTAAACCTCCAGGTTCTCCCATGGCAACGGTAGCGTCTCTTCAGGCAAAAGTACGCCGTCCACAGTGAGTGTTCTGAGTTGATCAGCACCTTCAAACCACCGCAACTTATCCCTCTCCTGCACGTTCCCGCTCTTCCATAAAGGGTCGGTACCCCAGCTCTTCCCCAATTGTCCCCAGTGCCCACGCACCCCTTTCGCTTCGATGAATAAATCCGTCAGCTTGGGCAAGCGCCCTGTAAGACGCGCGAAACCGTCGACCCAGGGGTGCCGGTTTTCGATGTCATCCTCGGGTACCTGATCCACCAAAACCCTCGGAGTGTTTATAAGTTCCGGGCACCTGAGCTCCAGGTAACCCCAACGCTCTGAGGCGTCGACTAGCATTTCGAGCATACCCCGCTGGAGGCGCTCGCCGGCATCCAGCACGACTCTCAAAGGACAGCCTTTGGCTCTCAGCAACCGCGCTGCCAATCCCTTGAGGAGCACATCGGCCCTAGGCGACTCCTCCCCACGGCTGACGGAGTTGTCCCAGCCCAAGGACGACCCCCATGGACCCGGGGTGAAGTTGATGTCCATCCAGAACTTTCCCGATTCACCAATGATGTCAGGCCAGGCTCGACAAACAGAGGCCAACTTCAGGACGAGCCGAAACCGAAAGATGCCCTCCACCTCCTCCGCCGCCACACACAAGATTTCGCAGAGCACCTCGGCAGGAATCTCTTGCCTCGAGCACGCGATCGATTCGTGCTCCAGAATCATCTTTTCGCGAGCAGGATGTCCACTTTGGCTTTCCTTGCTAACGAAGTCAGATTGTCGAGTCTTGTCTCCAGCCAATCCAGCCGCTGTTGTGCCTCGGGGAGCCATTGCCTGCTCCAGGTCTTGGGTTGGGGATCACCCCGGTTCATCGCATACCAAACTTCGCGATTTGTCTCGTCCATTTCGTGCGACGAATACATTCCCTTCATCACGCTCCTGTGTGTGATCAGTCACCGATCCTGAGAAACCAAGCCAGCGCACGCACTGAACATAAGGCCTTCGGTCCTCAACGAAGGCCCGGGTATCACGCTTCATCATGGACAACGCTCTCGGAGACACATCTGGACACATATCAGGACCTAAGGGAGGCGGCCTCGAGCGACGGACGGTCTTACCTGAGACACAAACGGAATACTCCATTTTTTTGCCTGCAATCAGTTGTGGTGCGAAGAAGTTATGAGCAAGAGATCGCGTCACGCTGCGCTACGATGTTACTTTCTCTCCCCAGTTGCTATGACTTCCAATCCACCAAGTGTAGTTATACCGTTGTAGCAAATATAATTATTGTTTTTGTGAAAACAACAAAAAAGGGCACAATTGGCAAGTCGAAATCATCGAGAATACACTACTACGATCTCCCATCTCCCTCCCTATGCTCCCTCGGCGCCTTCTGCGCCTTCTGCGCCTTCTTGACGCCAAAGACGTTGCGGCCCGTGTTGAGCTCTTTGTCGACAATGTCACTGTCAAAGTGTCAAGACTAATAACTCAGGCGATAGGTGGCTGCTGACCGGTCGTGGGTGATGCAGCATTCATCCCCACCGAAAATCCACCACATGGTATGGTCTAGCCACTTTTTTTGTGTTCTGCCCACACCCTGGCCCTTCTTGTCGGCCTTGCTGCCGTGCTCCTCGGGAACCTTTGCTGGTTTCAAAGCCAAGAAGAAATGGCCGGGCTTGAGTGGATTGATTTCCGAAATGTTGGCGGTGGCCATATTGTTGTGCATCCATGACACACCAGCAAAGGTTCTTGAGCGTGCATCCACGGATTTCTGTCAATGGGTCAGTTACAACGATGCATGAGATATTCATCAAAGACTTACAGCTGCTGCAACGTTCTGGACAGTGGTCTTGTTTTGAAGGGGCACGCTCGGTGGCACCCCCGAGACTCGACCAAATGTTCCAGCGTGGCGAACGTAAGGGTCGACCCTGGTCGTCTGTTCGGAGAGTCAGATGTCGGGACAGCGGCGGCCAGTTTCTTCACGAGTGTTTCACGTAAGGATTCGGAGGGGGGTGATAGCAGCCTGGGTTGGATCGTTCCGATTGAGCATGACCGTGGAGAGCCGACCATGTTGTCGCACTGCTTTGGCTGTAGACTTTATTTGGTGTCGTGCACGTTCCGAAATGAGCAGCTCGTGATTAAGCTTCTTGTCGACGATAAGAGGGAGTGCACGGTCTGATGGAAGGACAACCTTTTCAAAGAAAACAAAATCATCAAGTCAATCAACGTAAGTATGTCACGGGCCGTGCCATCGGACCTCTCGGATCCGATCATCTCCGACGAACAGCCACACACGGACTTCCCCGGCCCCGGTCCACTCCGACTTCTTGTTCTCCTTTTGGTTTGTACTGCCTTCGGTTTATACCTATGCCTTATGCTATGCTCTGACACGCTTCTATCACGGACACGTCGGACCTCCGACTTCTCCGACGTACATCTGACTGATACTTACTCATACATCACGGAGGACTCGGTCCTCCGTCTAATCCGACTTCCCCATATGTCTTTATACTTTCCTATAAATAGCTCTCATGTCGGTAGTTAGACTTCAGTTTGAATATCGACTTAGACTTGCCTTACTCTCATTCTCTTGCGGACTCCGTTCATCTCCGCATTCTGTCTTCGACTCTATCCTGAAATTTGGGCACTGGGCGTAGAGAAGGGCGCAGCGCACGAGCTGAAGCCATAGCCCTCTACCTTTTCCCTTTCACCGAGTACGGCTCCCGCGCGGGCCCGTCGTCACCGGCCCCGCTTTACTCCACCGACTTTCCTTATCGGTCCGCCGGGAACGGTTCTTGACAAAGTAACAAGTATGCGAGAACATACCTCTGAAGTTTCGATGGTCAGCTGCTTCTGCATGTCAAGCTGCTTCTGTATGTCGAGTAGCTGTTCTATAGATTCCTGTTGAATCGGGAAGAGCGGCACTGGAGAATAGATGAGAATAACAGATCATTAACAGAGGTTCTGACTTACATTGCAAGGGATTGGTCCACCGAGTCCGCTACAATGGCCATCTCACACGCTTTGAAAATGTCCTCGTCCTTTGTCAACCTTAGTGGCACAATTTCATACAGTGCCAGGCCGGAGTCGGTGGATCGAGGTCTTTATAGTATGGCTTCAGCATTGATACCAAGCAGCTTCAAGAGTT
Source organism: Mycena crocata (assembly GCA_029281795.1). Lineage (NCBI taxonomy): Eukaryota > Fungi > Basidiomycota > Agaricomycetes > Agaricales > Mycenaceae > Mycena > Mycena crocata. The sequence continues at coordinate 3,873 of JARJCP010000270.1, read as the reverse complement.
GAGCTGCCTCGGCGAAACCATTGGATGTGTCAGCCAGTTCTGATTAGCAGGATATTGCATGAGCATTGCGGTATTCAGATCATCAGCTTTGAAGTAGGTGTGGTGGTAACCCGATGCTGTTTAGTTTGGCTGCAGTATTTATCTCGACGCTTGCACTAGCACCAAACAGCTTGAAGAGGAAGGAAAAATGGCTGAAGGCCATGCATGAAACCAGAGAACATGAGGACAAATGCGAAAATGAGGATAAAGGGAGTGGTGGAGAGGTTCGTCCGATCCGTGGATGGTTTTAGGACAGGCACATGTGAGCAACGGTCTACAAAAAAAGTGAGGGGAGGGATCTAGATGTAGACAGGAAGACAGACCTTTTTTGCGCATTTTTTGCCTGTAGTCAATGTGTTTTTTAATGGAGGAATATAGGCGAGCAGAGAGATGTAAAAGGGAGATGGAAAAACACAAGGGGAGTGAGGCAAAGTGATGATATAATATTTTTTGCTCGCTAGCCGAGGAAAACATTGCAGTCAGTCAAATAAACCAAATAAGGCGAGACCTGACGTGCCATCAGTAGCGGCGCATCAGCGGGCGGGTGGCCAGCGAGGCCCGGCCGTCAGCCATTCAATGGTTTAGAGTTTATTCCGCCGCCAAAGTCCTATCAGAAGTTCCCACGGTTGAAACAGGCACGATTACGTGATAACGTAACCACGCACTGCTCTGGCCGCTGCGGATTTCAATTGAGTACCCGCGGGCAATGAGTCGCCCGAGGCACCCGGGACCCTTGGGGCCAAAAGCGGAAGCAATCAGCATGATTGGCTGCCTATTTCTGTTTTCCAAAATTTCCATTTTCAGTAAGTGTTGGAGTTTTTACTCTTTATGGGCAGGTACATTCACCAGCGGTGATCCCTCCAATATATATTTTGGAAGACCTCCGCAGTTTGGTTCCTGGCTTCTAATTTTCGAACTCCGCACTGTGGTAGCATATAATGAGGCGGGCAGGGAATTCATTCCCTCTTTTTCCCTGCTACTCATTTCCTGCCCCTACTAGTGGTGCTTACACCGCTCGTAGGTCTTGTATTCGAATTTTAATTCTCTCACAGTACTGTGAGTCCTTCTTGGTTTAACACCGCCTCTCGCTCTTCAACCATAAGTCTGTTTTACAGATTATGCCCAAAGACAAGAAGACCAAATCCCGTCAGGCCGCGTCCACCGCCCCACAAGATATTTTGGTGCCGCCGCCCGCTCCCGACTGGTGGTCGACTCTGCGCAACGTCCCGGGAATCCTTAGGATTTTTGAGTTGGTTCGCCCCGGTGTCTCGGAGTCCACCCCCCGCCAGCAGTTGCGTGCGTTTTTCACGCCGTCCGTATGGGACCAGCTGGTGAGTTTAAATTCATCTCATTCTGTTCTTCAATTCTCAGACGGGTGGGTCAGGCGGCCAACATGGCTCAATTTGAGTCTTTCAACCGCCGCCCCGACTTTCTGCCTGAACTCAGATTCCTCCATTCAAATCTTCGCGAGGTTGCCGAGTTTTTGGATCCCCGGGGCGAGGTTGAGAACTCCGCCAATTCTTGGTGGGATTCCTTCCATGAAGGTTATCCTGTAAGTTCAATTTCTCAGTTTTTCTCCCTGGCCGCTGATGTTTTTCAACCTCAGTGCCATCCAGCCGGTGCTGGTTTTGTCATTCCGCCTGCTCCGCCTTGCGTTCCGATGCCTCTACCTCGTGTTCCAACACCTACACCACCTCCTGTTCCAACACCAACGCCGCCACCGCCTCCTGCCAGCCCTCCAAGTGGTTACTTTGAAGAGGCCCGTCTGTACTTGCGGCGGCGCATGGCTTCTATGGTGCGTGTCTTTTCTGTTTGTGTTCAATTCTGACTTTTCTTGTTAACTCTTTACAGCCCTCTGTTTCGCCCGAAGAGCTGGCCGCCAGACAAGCTGCGGAGGCGAAGGACAAGCAGAAGATGTGACAACGCCTCCTAAACCTTACTGGCTGCTCGCCCGCCGCGCCAGGCCCTTCCCAGCCCGATGATAACAAGCGCAAGAGGACTCCTCCCGAGGAGTCAGACCAAGTGAGTCTTAGGTTATTCTCTTCAACTGATTCATTCATTATTCAAAGGACGATGTGCTGGGTGATCCCGCCACTTGGGCCGCGTGCAACGCCGCTACTCAAATCCCGCTTCCCAACCCCAAACCGACTTCTCCACCGCGCAAGAATAGAATGTGACACAGCTGCTGCGGCATTCAGCAGTGCACTTGAACCCAGTTGTGATCCCTGTATTTCCGACTCTGGACCTGCACGGGATTGTAGCTGAACACTGTGTGGCTGCAAATATTCACGGCATTTGCGGGCGTTGTCGCCCTTGTTCAACCTGAATAAAGTGGTATTGTAATATATAAGAAGAAGTGTGATTGATTTCTTACCATGGAGTTGTCCGTTCAACATGCTCCGACTCGATCTCTTCCCCATTGAGGACAACTGTCCAGACTGCCTGGAATTGGACGTACCCTGATGATGCCAGCAGGGTAATAATCTTTTACCTCGGCACCCTGTTTTCTTCGGCTTACAACTCGTTGAATCAGCGGGAATGCAGCAGGATCAGTCTCAAGCAGAGGAGGTCTTGGGAGGATTTTATGCTCGGTGGTCAATGTCTTTTCGGTTTCGGTTTGACCAGCCAAAGCTGCATGGACTTGCTTCTGTACGGTCTTGAAATTAGTTATCCCATGGCTGTACTCTGTCATGAGTTCGCCCGCCCAGGCATAATATTGCCTGTATAAACACATGAACTCCCATGTCTTGTCATCTTCCATGTTCAGCTGTGAGGGGACAAGGGCCTGTAGGGCACCATTTTGATTTTCAAAGCTAATATCCTGGAGGAGGGCATTCACGGTTTGGCCCATTTTTAAATTGCACTGGTTCAGAAAATTCTTCAACCCAAAAATACCTTCCCGTCCCAGTCGATTAGCGCGTGCGTAATCATCCCCCAGAACAGTCTCGTTGTCCACATAGTACCATCGCTTTTCTGTGCAGGAGTTCAAAGAATTGCAAGAAGTGAGTCGAGGGCGTGTACGATATCTGGGTGTTGTGTGACGTCGCTGCCATGCTCAAGTACATCATGAATGCACAACGCTCTTGGGGGCCAAACTTCTTGAAGAGCTCTCTTGCACACTCCATCGAAATCCAAGCATCTTGTATCTGATTCACAAATGTAGGCGCGCAGTCCCTGCAGTTCCATTAGCACGTTAAATCCTGGTGTCCCCCCAGATATTGTAATGTGTTATGTTTGGGGAATTCCCGCACAGCCACATCTGCCTTGCCGGGTGGCTCAGGGCACGCTGATGGGCAGGGCGGAGTTCAAAGTACAGGATAGCGCTGTTGGGATCACTTTATTTACAAATCACGTGCCCTGCAGCATTTTCAGCACAAAAACAAAAATACAATATAGATAGGGGTCAAATTACCAAAACGGTCCAAAAAAGGCGCACCAGCGCGGCGCCCACCCCAATCCAATAGGGCGGGTCCCACATCATCAAGTATACTATTTACCTTCCTCTTCAACACCTCCAGCTGTGCCGCCACACGCACAGGCGTATACGTGCACCAACCGGACCTTCCGGGCTGCGTACCAGCAGGCGCACCCGCCCTGTCCCACCCTTTCCCGCCCTTTTATGCATCAATCGAGTCACGGGCCGCATTCCTGGTGAAAGTTAGCTCTTGCCTGAATGCTGCACACCGCTGCCGTTGTTGTACACACCATTTGACAATTTCTTGAAGAGCCCACATGACGTTGAAACGGTGACTCTCGGGTACACGTGAATGATCTAATAGAAAAGCTAATGCAAGCTGCTGAAAAACCAACACACAAAACACCAACTAAACCACT
>JARJCP010000269.1:0-40640 GCA_029281795.1 Mycena crocata | reverse complement strand
CGCCAGTCGGGTCCCATATCGAAAGTGCCGGATTTCTCGATCGCGATGGGTAACTCTTGCTGCATGTCAAATTTTTAAAACGGAAACCATAAAGAAAACAAAGCACAGACCTCTGAATCAATTCTGGACGGTCCACCGTTGCTGATGCCACTTGGTGCCTGTGTCCATGGATCACGCAATGAACACCGACTCTGATTATGATAGATGCTCGCCGAGCCATTTTCGTACACATAAGCATCGGAGCCGTTGCAAAGTTCCGGCTTGAGCTCCTGACCATGGCCACGCACTTGCCACAACTTCTCCCCGTCCATCGGTATTTGTTTCATTTTCTGTGAAATAAATGCGGCGGGAACTTGTGGGGTGACCTGTTGAGCGTAAAAGTCACCCACGTTAATACAGATACGGAATGGAAACAGACCTGCATGTCAGGGTTACTCGCGATGAGTTTTTTGAATATCTCCATCTCGTTAGAAGCCAGAAGGTCCCTGCCGGCATGAAGCTCGGTAAACAAGCAGAATATGTCGATCAAGGCGTTCACTGGGATGACTGGACTCCCATCGTCCGCGATGGCGACATCAGGATGGTCCATGAAAATATTGCGCAGTTTTAGCTCGATATCTAAGCTTGAGTGAGGATTACAGCAAACGATCTGAGTCGCCTAAGAAGAGGGTGAGTTGTGCCACTGAGAGAGCGATGAACGCTTACCATGGTGTTGCACGAAACAATTACATGTCATGACCAAATTTAAACAAACGCGTCGCACTTGAAGTGCGGAGATGATCAATTTGATCTAGGATCATTATCGATCAGTACTGATGGGCGATCAGGAATGTTAGTACTTAGATCTGACGTCGCCGAGATATCTGCCGAAACCCAGCATCACGTTTAGACATGTTTGTTCGCAAGCACTTTTCCCAACTTGGCCTGAACCACCACGACCGTACATGTACATGACATTCTCTAGATTCTACGTAGCGAAACAATACCCGTGAACGGTTTGGGGCGAAAGGTTCGCGTTTCCTCTTTGTACGTGTAACTGACGCAAATTGCATTTCAGATTCAACCTGAAGTCGTCTTGACCCGACCCGCCAGGCGGTACTCTTTCGACGCAGTTGTGTGCTCTGCACTATGCTCTCTTCTACACATGATCCATTGGGCAGCTTCTCTCGGAGAACACTGTCGGGTGCTCAGGCCCTGACCTGCTAACATCGCATGTTAACTTGCAAGAGAGCCCGTGTATTGCCCCAGATTGTGATTGATTGATAACCATGCCCTCTCGAGGTTACGTTCGACTCCTGGTGTACATGTCCGGCGCGGACCGGCAATCGATGGAACGACGGAGGGCGCCAAGTTGGCCATGCGAGGGATGGACGGATTGGGGAGACGCGTCGACGGATGGGATGGAGGGCGCCAAGTTGGCTATGCGAGGGATGGACGGATTGGGGAGATGCGTCGACGGATGGGATGGAGGGCGCCAAGTTGGCCATGCGAGGTACGAAGGGACGCAGGGGACGATGGGGGTGGAGGACCTTTGGTGGTTATCTGTGAGTCGCAATTCTCTACTGTAATAGTGCATTGCTGACTCTCTCTTCAAGCCCTCGTTCTCGCTCCAACTTCTTGCGCGCTTTTGCCCACATACGGCCTTTGTGGTTATCTGTGAGTCGCAATTTTTCACTTCAATAGTGCATTGCTGACTCTCTCTTCAAGCCCTCGTTCTCGCTCCAACCCCTTGAGCGCTTGAGAAGAACCCGTCGGTTTGGGGCGAAAGGTTTGCGTTTCCTATTTGTATGTTGTTCTTCTCCAACTGGGACAAATTACAATTCAGATTCAACTTGAAGTCGTCGACGTTTCCTCTTGACCCGACCCGCCAGGCGGCACTCCTCGACGCAATTGTGTGCTCTGCACTATGGTCTCTTCTACACATGATCCATTGGGCAGCTTCTCTCGGATCGGTGCTCAGGCGGCCCTGAGCTGCTAACATCGCATGTTAACTTGCAAGAGAGCCCGTGTAATACGCTAGATTGCGATTGATCGATAACCATGGGCTCTCGAGGTCAGGTTCGACTCCACTCGCGATCGCGCGACGATGTTCGAAGAGATCCTCCCGACTCACCCGCTCTCGGACGAACACAGCAGAGGTACGTACACCGTTGTCGAACAGAGTCAAACAGAGTGTGTCGCTGACAAGGTACCCTAGCCCGCTTCAACAACAACAACACGACCGCCCGTGGCCCGGGGCACACTTCCAGCGCTCTTTCAAACCTCATGATCATGATCATGCAGACACGCGCAGCCTTCTTCCTCGATTTCCACAATCCCAGCCACACCCATCCATAAAATTCTCCACATCACATTTCTGTTGGGCGTTGCCGTCCTTCAGGACCCGGGGTGCGGGAGGGTAGCGCAAATAGCCCGCATTCCTGCCATCTCACTCTGTTGGGCGTTCTCGTCCTTCAGTGTGTCCCAGCGAGAAAACACACCCGCCCTCTTTCGTACCATTCTGTTGGGCGTTCCCGTCCCTCAGGGTGCCAGCGCAACTTCCAACCCGCATCTTCCCCGGGAAAGCGTAGGCTATGTGGGAATGGCTCGCATATGTTGAGGAGAAAGTGGAGGCCGTCGGAAGCAAAGGAAGTGGGAGAGGATCGGTCCGAGGCTTTTGGTCGCGGAGACGACCGGTATAGGGGCCTTATGCGCGACGGTCTTGAAATCGAATTGCTTCACAAGGTGCGTCTTGAAACTCGGGCTGATCATGATGTCCATTCCTGACCCGCGCACTTAGACTTGTACATGTTCGATGGACCGCGCTAGCTCGATTTCGAGCGAGTCATAATTCTCAATATGTGCATTGCATCCGGGTCGGCCTACGCTCTCGCCTCCGACGGGAACGTGCAAGCACCTGGGTTCAAGCGGACGGATCAATCATCAATCGTTGCCCTTGGTCCTCCCGTACGACGCGTCGTACGTCCATCTTCAGCAGCAAGCAACCACGTGACGAGAGAGCGTTCAAGACCTCGTAGAGTTGCTGACAAAGTCTACCAGGTCTTTTGCGCACTTTCGTCACGTGTTTCTGTTTTCTCGTTTTTATAATTGAACACTTCCAAGTAAAACATGCAGGCAAGCCCCATATGACATGCAAACTTGGCAGTATTCTAATTTTCTTCCTGCAGCATTTATCCCCAGCTAGCTCCAAGACGCCTCTCCTTCAACAACAACAAAACCGCCCGTGGCCCGGGGCACACTTCCAGCGCTCTTTCAAACCTCATGATCATGATCATGCAGACACGCGCAGCCTTCTTCCTCGATTTCCACCATCCCAGCCACACACATCCATAAAATCCTCCGCATCACATTCTGTTGGGCGTTGCCGTCCTTCAGGACCCGGGGTGCGGGAGGGTAGCGCAAATAGCCCGCATTCCTGCCATCTCACTCTGTTGGGCGTTCTCGTCCTTCAGTGCGTCCCGGCGAGAAAACACATTCGCCCTCCTTCGTACCATTCTGTTGGGCGTTCCCGTCCCTCAGGCTGCCAGCGCCACTTCCGACCCGCATTTCCCTCAGGAAAGTTTAGGCTACGTGGGAATGGCTCGTATGTTGAGGAGAAGTCGGAAGGAAAGGAAGTGGGGGAGGATCGGCCCGAGGCTTTTTGTCGCGGAGAAAACCGGTATAGGGGCCACTATGGCACCGCTGGTACTTTCATTCTCAGACGGCCATCTAGTCAGTATATATTCAACGGCCGTCGTTTCAAGTGTGCGGCACGCGGAGCTCGGTTCTACGATCCGTGGCATTGTCCCAGATATTCTCGTCAGTCTCGTGTTCCTGATCAGGCTCGGACTCGGCTTATTGTGTATGTTTGGTGCGTACTCTCTCGCAGCGCCGTTGATGCAATCCGATGACAACGTCTACAAGGTCTTGCGTGCTTTTTCGTGACGTGTTTCTGTTTCTCGGTTTTATGATTCAACTTGTAAAACATTCAGGCAAGCCCCATGTGAGGCCAACTTGGCAGTATTTTGATTTTCCTCTTGCAGTATTTATCCCTTGATCTGAGGTCCGAGCCTGCGCAGGCGTACGTGCGCAGATGTCGATTACATGATCACATGTACCGCAGATTTGTAAGTTATTTGACACCAACTTTAGAACCTAACATCAACACGACCACTCTCCTCTTCGAATTTTCAAGTATCATATCAACGTACGACGTCGGCATATAATAAGCTTACTCTCCACCCAGGTTCCAGTGAAGTTGTTCTGTAACCGCACTATCAAACGTTCGTTCCCCTCCAGAGTTATATATCGCAGTTATCGCATACCATGTATTTCTTTCCTTCTTTTTCTGTCAGTCAACACGAATTCATGGACAAGCTTTTGTAGCTATATTTGCAGATAGACTTTGCATTGTGTGATACGGGTCGACTGTGTTGTCCCTAGACTTGACTTTGTGCTAGTATCTCGCTAGAGGAAGACTTTGTGTCATCCTGTTGGCCATGGCCGAGGAATCCGGTACTTCCAGTCATCATACGGTGCCGGACTCTGAAGAATCTAGTCTTCGTCCGACTCATCCCCCAGACGCCTCCGAGTTGCAAGATGCAGTTCGAATTATCACAAATATTCTCGGTACAGACCCTACCAACAAGGCTCGAGCCACTCTCCGGCCCATTCTCGACGGTTTGGAGCAGCAGCATGCCCGAATTGCACAATCAGCAATCCCACAGGATACATGTACGCGTCGTTGCCCTCAATTTCTTTCCATACTGAAAAAGAATGACCAGCGTCCATTAATATTTCAAATGCCGTCCAGAGTGTGGGGCTCATGTATGGAACACCGATATCTGGAGTCGAACCGATGGAACCTGCTGAAGGGGAATTTGTCTGGACTTCCGCGGAGTACGTTGTTGAAGAATCGGATGAGGCTCTACTCCCAGCTATTCAACTACCTCCGCCATGTCCCAGTCCACCAAAAATTGCTGGTACCCACAGGCGCCCCCCTTCCACCTCGCCGCTCATAACGGCTATCGTCGGAAAAAAAGTTTTCTTGTCCAATTTCAACGTCGTCGACAAACCCTCATTCGGCAACGCGCTCTTTGTACAATCAATCCACCTGATATTGACCCCACATTTGACGCCAATGGCCACTTCGTCAAACGGCCACTTCCCGGAATGACTGAGCAAATCCTCGGCATCCCATACGTGCAGACAATAGATAACAACGCACGCCAAACGGTAACGGTGGCTGTTGCTCAAACACGTAAATCTCTGGAGATCTTCGGGCATGGAATCGCAGCACGGGTGGAAGTGTTGGAGGATGAATTGTATGCCTTGGCCTTCGGAAGCAACCCACATCGTTCAGATCTGCCGAGCATTACTGCGCTCTACAAACTCGGGCTCAAACGCAACGATCGCTCTGGGAAGCCACCACCAGGTTCCACTTCCAACAATGGATCATACAGTCTGGCTTCCACCGTCGAGAAGGGCCAAGGGCAAGGATGTTTTCAGCCCGCCGTGCAAATATCCACGCCTGCTGCGCAACATTTAATTCGCAGAACTCTTACCATTGTCCATGAGCTGCAACAGCTCATCCTTCCGTGCTGCTTGTCCAAGTTTGAATGGGAGATGTTCCGTTTCATGGCAGATGACAACAATGTCTTCGTTTTTGGAGGCTTGGGTCCAGGGGCGACCGGGCTCCAGATGAACATCTCCGAAGGGATGGGAAACCTGGAATTCGCCATCGGTTCGCTTCAGGGCAAGTGGCATACTGACGTCTCCGATGCTTTTTCTCTCTGGACTTTTGGTATTCTTTTACTCAAACTTCCCCCGGGTGTGTGGGCTTGCAGTTCATCCGGTTTGTCTTCAATCTGACATGGACTTAGGGTCTGATCCAGGGCCCTTCATGTTCGGTCGAACCGGACTGTATGTTCGAGAGACCGGCATGCTGATCATCTATCTCGTCTTTCGTGGCAATGACCTACATTCGGGATTCCACCCGTCATACGTGCAAGGTGTACACGATGCGTGGATCGAGAAAGAGAAGATCTTAGCCGCCTACAACCTATCGGACCCTGAGCAGCGCTGTTTCCTGGTGCCATACCCAACAGAAGTCGGTTATTCGCGTACTGCGGAACTGGCTGTGACACCACCTCTCACTTTCGGGAATCTTGGTGCCCCCGTTCTCCACAAACTTCACTCTAGAACTTTCGCCGGGAAAGACGGCAAACCACTCCTTGGTAGCGATCATGCCCGGTTTACGCGGCTCAGCCGGGAGGTCATGTGGAGTACCCTGAACGCTTTCAAATATATAGGCATCAAGTTCGATATGCCAACAGCAGAAATCTTCAAAAAGCTGAAATACACTGATGAAAATGGTCAACTCTGTACCGTTGGTCCTCCCCCCTTTGATGTCGAACTCGACGGCGAGAGAATCATGAAGATGCGCAGATTCGCTGCATGGCACAAGCAGCTTAGCCGTAAATATCTGATCCGTGTCACCAAGGACATGATTCAGACCGTGCACTCATGCATCGCGTTTCAGCGACAGCTTGACGAAGACCTCTTTCTTGGGGTGGAACGTAGAGCAATCCAGCCATTGCGCATGCGTCCAGCGCCTCCAACGGGTCCCCCAGGCCAGATCATAACGGAGGTTCTCGGCCGTGACCTTGTAGGAGGCGAGGTACGAAATATTACACATTACCTCATTATTTGCTCATTCTTGCTGGATAGATCGTCTGGAAGCTCAGAGTCTCGGATGAAGACCAAGTCATGGTTGTTCCGGAATCAGACACAGAATGGTGAGTCGTCAACATTTATTTCTAAGAATTTCGTCTAATTTCTTCAGGTTGTATCAACATCCAAATCGCGGTGTACTTGCGGCCTTCGTGCGGTCCCATATTCCTCTTACATCTGCTGCTCTTCGCAAATTGTACCAAAGAATGATTACGGAGGATGAGTCCGCGTCTTTAATCCCGCTTTCTGCCAGTCCCGACCAGGTCCTGGCGCGGCCTGGAAATGTAGATGTCCATGGCACCGAGCTCCTTGTAGAGCCCCAGCAGCGGCCACTCAATCTCGACCGTATGGATGGACCTGGCGATGAGGATGAGCCCGCGTCTTTAATCCCGCTTTCCACTGCCAGTCCCGACCAGGTCCTGGCGCGGCCTGGAAATGTAGATGTCCATGGCACCGAGCTCCTTGTCGAGCCCCAGCAGCGGCCACTCAATCTCGACCGTATGGATGGACCTGGCGATGAGGATGAGCCCGCGTCTTTAATCCCGCTTTCCACTGCCAGTCCCGACCAGGTCCTGGCGCGGCCTGGAAATGTAGATGTCCATGGCACCGAGCTCCTTGTCGAGCCCCAGCAGCGGCCACTCAATCTCGACCGTATGGATGAACCTGGCGATGAGGATCCTCCCGATAATTTTCTGAAAGATCCGCCACTGGATTTCCTACAAGGGGTGGGAGCACGATCCGGAGACCGTTTTACCGCAGATGATGAGGTTCATTTCAGCAACCTCGGTAACTCAAACGGGCGCGAAATACCTTCTGAGGGTGATACGGAAAGTTCAGTCGGCGAAGATTTATTCGAAGGTGACTTGACTCCAAGTCCGCCTTCAGACGGGGGAGCGATGGATGATGACAGGGAAACTCAGCAAGATGCATATGGTGATCATGATGAGGATGATGAGCAAATGTACGAGATTGAAGGTATCGTTGGCTACCGTCGGGGTGAAGATAAAGTATGTCATTTGAAATCCTTAACCCACCAAGAAACTAATCTACGTCCAGCGACAAGAGTGGAGTGTTCGGTGGAAAGGATATCGTAAAAAAGATGACCAGTGGCTGTATGCTTCCTCGTTCAGGCAAGTAGTTTGAAATAACTATTTTAGCATTTTGATGCTCATATCTACTCAGCACTGCACAAGCTATTTTTGACGCATATAACGAGCGCCATAACATTGTGGTAGAGAGCTTGAAACGTGCTCGATCTGCAGATTGGGACGGATTCGAGTCGGACCCTGAGCCCAAGAAGAAAAAGCAGAAAAAGCGGCGGCGAAAAATGCAAGAGCCTTCGACGGACGAGATAACTGTCCCGGAGCCAGTTCTTGTCGAAACTACAATGGCATATCTTGCTTTTACGAAGCTTCTTTCTAGTACTTTTTTAGAGGATCAGCTATCGTCTTTGAGGAGCGCGCAATTGATTCAAGCTTCCACGACCTCGATCAAGCTCGTCAATCCTTCCCATGTCCTCATCGCTATCGGGGAACTCAATATCACAAACAACTGGATATCGAGCTACCTCCAGTACGACACGCTAAGCAACAACAGCGCCGTTCTTCGCATCACCCAACTTCAAGAGATAGTCAATCTCGCCGGCACACTTTTTCTCGGACTCGAACAAACCGCTGTGCTCCGTCAAGCAATCCAATGGGAGCTTGGGCGATTATTGTTGCTTGTCTATGACTGGATCACAGATATAGGTCCCACTTTGGTCGATGCTCTCTTACTCGCCCGCACGCGCGGTAAAGACGTCTTAAACAAAATGTTTCCTAATTTTGCACTCTTAACGGAGCACGTTGTACTTTATGTGGAGTCAAAAAAACGTGCACAACGAGATGGGAAGGGCACCAAGGGAGGAAAAAAGAAGGGAACAAAGGCAGAGAAGGGAGTCAAGGCAAACACCACTGCCAATGAGCCGCATGCCCTTGAAGACGGCCCAGTTTCGCAGAATACATCAAATGTTGGTACCCCGACCTCTGACACCTCCGACCATCCTACATTTTTACCGTCAGGTCTCCCTTGGCCACCAGCGGATCTGAAGGAAGTTCCGGCTGATTTGTATGGAATTCGACATGTCTCCACACAGAAGCCACAGAAGCCACAGAGACCTTTAGAGATGCCCGAGATCACTGCCACCATTTACGACACGGATCTGTCTGTACAAGCTCATGGACGCAAATGCCTTCTTGAAATCCTTTCTCGGGAGTTGGTGCTCCTTCCGATGAAAGAAGCAGATGCTGCATGGAACAAAACACGCCGTCGGACATCTACTAAATTGAAGGGTGTCTACGACCGACTAGTAACTCGCGGTGCAATCCTTAATTGTCTCGTCGAGGCCTGCGGGGAGGATATCCTCGCTTGTGAAGCGGTGTTTCCAGTTTTGACTAGCCCAAGCGGAATGTTCCCCAACTACGATAGTGATGAGAAGTTAACGGCAGCCATCATGTCAGGCAAAGACGTCTTGAAACCCGTTCGAGCTAAACTCGCCGAAATTCTCGAAAAGGATCCAGACATTCCCTTCTATGCGAGCGAGACTGGGTGTTATATTCATCACCGCACCTTGGAGCTCCAGCAGCGGCGTGTCATTCCTGAAGAGCAGATTGATGATCCTCATGCGTTACCTCCAGAAGGACGTCCCCTGGTCGTTGCAAAGAAGGGGCGCACGTTGACTCTCAAACGGATTCCTGTCGTCAATATTCTTCCAGCGCAACTGGTCAACAAGCTTGATATTCGAGCTCCAAAACTGTTCGCACTTCCTGCGATCATTCTTCGAGAAGCATTAGCGGCAATGCGAGAGCCCGAACTTCCATGCGTCGAAGTAACCTTGCAGAGAATTCTCCAAGGAAAAAATGCTGGATTTGGCACCGAATCTCGCGGCAATCTAGATCATATCAATCCGGCTCGGGCAGCGTCTGTCAATCTACAACTATTGAGAAAGCACATACCCGGAGCCAAGGCCACTACCACGATGGGGTTGTCAAATTTATTGGCATGGATGCTGACTGGCCAGGGTTTTTCCACTTCGGGATTCTTGGAGGACCACAGCTTTTTTTTTGAAAGCCTGAAAGACTGTGTCAGCCACTTCGAAGACGCCCAAAATTTGAATGCCGTTGTCGTCGCAAAATATTTAGCCCTTCACCCGAACACTCCGCTTGCTCAACTGAAGAAGTTACCAGGCTATATCCCAATCGATGATCCGAACGTATGGGGCCAGGCTGCAAACGATTTGTGTCTCAATCCCACCATCCGATACAGCGGGGGGAAATCCATGTCAATTACCGCCAAATTTGCACCCTGTTATGAGGAAGTGGTTTCATCGAGGTGGCGAAAATGGCTAGGTCCTTTGGCAGACACCGATCCCGGAAAATACACCGGCTCGAGACATTCATGGTTTGATGCTCTTGACTTCATCCAGTCATTCGGTGTGAACGGCGTGAAAGGCAATGGCCTCACAACCCTCCAGCTCGCAAACAATATGGTGTTCTTAGGAATCTGTGTGGAACCGACAGCTGCAGAAATGGGTGCATGGATTGCTGATAATTCTACGCTTGGCGCTTTCAAAGGTCTGATTCTGCTTGGATTCAATCTCCACGCAGCAGACCTTATCGCAACTCGCGTCGCTTTCCAAGTTTTCTACGATCATCTCGATCGTTTCATGAGCGCCGAGGACAAAGCATTGCTTGGGTTCGGGGCGATATTTGTTGAGCATCTTCTTTGCAAGGTGCAGCGGTGGGAGGAAAGATATTTTGAAGGCATGAGGCAGTCTTTAAAAGATTTTGCAAACGGACTTCCTGATAGCGCCTGGGTGTTTGGTGACAACTTGACCAATCAAAAGGCTTTCCCCTTCCCTCTGGGGATCGAGCCTCAGCGGCTAGCAATAATAATACAAGAGATAATGGTACGTGTGCTTGCAAAATTTTCCGGACTCTGCTCAACTAGTACTTCTGCTAGGAATTGAAATAATCGTTGATGTCCACTCGTATTGCCAAGTAGTAACGGTCGTGATCATCAATATACTTAAACAGACGTACCACACCACATGTACACCCCCTTCCCTGTGTTTCTCGACTGGCAAGCAAGTAGCAAGATAGCCGGGAAACTTGAGGAGCGGAAGTCAACGGGCGAGTCTTATCCATGGATGGGTAGCTGTGTCGACGTCCTGATTTGTATACTATATGAACCCGGTGTACATGTATCTAAAACCTTATAACTATGTACACAATAACGCATGTCTGAAGCTTTTCGATGGCCGCTTCCAACTCCGCTGATTGACATATGTGCACCGCCTCTGTGTCAATCGTCTTTCCTCCGCATGCGCATTTGACGTCCCGCTAACGTAGGCTAACGTCGCCTTTCCTCCGCTTTCACGTCCCTCCCCTTCAAGCCCTTTGTAAAATTCTCTCTGAACACCGCATTGAGCCAATAGCAACAACATTCCTCGCATATAATCATGCTTTGGAAAATGTACGTACTTTTATTTTGTAACGATTGAAGCTCCTGTTTTTCGATACGAATCTCTCCGGACCTGTCTATCCCCAACCTGCCATGTCGACCACCACATATAAGAGTGTGGGGCTTCCTGTCGTCACCCATTCTCCTTCCCCCCGTAAAACTTTATACAAATATCCCCGCATTCTCGTGCCCAGCGTTCAGGATTTTGACTATGCGTCATTTATGTCAGACGGAAATCTTCCGTGACAAGATAGCTTCTACGTGCACCATCCTGGACCCCTACGAATCCTCCCAAATTTGTTACCATGACCGCCAAATCTGTGGATCAATAACAATCCTCAATGTTGCCCTGCGCAAGCCAAATCTGCCATCAACCCCGGTCGTTGAAAGTGCACAAATGTTTCTCGCCTGTATCCTCATATAATGCAACTGCATCGGCGCCCACTTGAACCGCCACACAACCACTCCAGCATGCCAAAAACCAGCAACTTGCAAGAGGTCTGGAATGTGATCGACGGCGCTGGGCCTCATGGACAGGCGGTCAAATCAGTGCTCCTTACAGTACACCGTACGGGGAAAGTCCTGAAACGCGGGTATCGACAATCTCTGACGTCCTCCATGGTCTGTATTTTATTTTTTATCTTCACGCATCATGAAACATACCTGACGGCTTCACGGAAAAGTGTTTGGCCCCGCGAGTTTTTATCCCAAAAATTCACAGTTGAGTTTATCGCTGCGCAGACTCTTACGCTGCCCCATGCAACTCACGCACTGGCGCTAACATTGCGTATGCATACTCCCCGACACTAATTACTTCGCACTGGGCTGACGTCAAGGTGCGCTTGCATGAGGTCCGACGGGCGAACATCAATCCCCCGTAAAGTGTATCTTCTGGCCTTCGCTGAGCAGGTACATTTCGCAATATCATCCTGCTAGCCCACCACATAGGAGTGCACGTTAGACTACCATCGGAGGAGGTGTTGTCTTTCGATGGATTTGGATACCCATTGATGTAATACTAGTACTACTCATGTACCCAGCATTGACTGACATAAATTTGAATCCTACCACTAATGAATTATATGAGGGTGCTCATCGGACCCAGGTCCTTGCGCTCTACCCACTGGTGCACTGTGACAACCTTCAACGTACTGGGATTGCTGCCCTGCACCCGAGTGAACCTCGTTCGAATTCGTAAGTTGCCAAAACACCCGGCAAGCACTTTATATTTAAAACAGGTGTCTCCCTTTAACTCCGCTTTGCACTTCCAGAATCACCAAACATGACGTGTTCGGGGTCTGAGGTCTACGACGAAAGTACCGGGGCGGAAGCGCCCGGTGCGCTCTTGTTTAATATATACAACCTAGGGTATACCAAAGTACGTACTAGCAGAACAAGAACAATTATAATTATCCGACAGCTTGATCAAGCAGTTTCATCTGCTGGCGTGTGAAATCTCGAACATGACTTCCATGCATACCACATCATCGTTTTGAGTTGCAACACATCCTCTTTCCAAGCCTTTCCATGGTGTTCCTGAAACTCCTTCGTAACCTTCTTGCACTGCTCGATGTTTTCCGGAGAAACAAAGTCGATGGCCACCTTGATGCAATCACTCAAATTACGGACCTTTCATCAATTAATATTGCAAGTTAGACAACAGAGAGAAATGATGTCAGAGTGACTTACCTGATGAGCACATCCTGCAGGGATAAAGACAGCTTCACCTGGTCTCTGATATATCCGGTAACTCTTCACATCAAACTGTTGCCATAACTCAAGACGCAGGTCGTCGTCCAGATATATCTGCTGGCTGTGAATTGGATCGTTTCCCTCCATATCGAATTTGAGACGGATAAACTGCCTGATGGGCTCGCTATCTCCAGCTTGAAAAATGTCCCATGCAGCACAACCTTCCAAGCCTTTGGGATCAGGAGCAGCGTATGTCATGATATTTTACTGCGTCGGCCATATCCATGTGTAGTCTGGTAGAACCTTGGTTTTCAGAAGCCTCAAGGTTCGCATGGGCATTATACATCTTGGGACCTGAAATGCGCTGTTAAAAACGGAGTGAATCAAACAAAAAGAAATGATGCCGGACCCAGATCCGGAGAAATTGCATTCATTGGAAAATGAGATGCGATGTTCAAAACACCATCCCT
This sequence comes from Mycena crocata, assembly GCA_029281795.1. Classification (NCBI taxonomy): domain Eukaryota; kingdom Fungi; phylum Basidiomycota; class Agaricomycetes; order Agaricales; family Mycenaceae; genus Mycena; species Mycena crocata. Next base: position 27,267 of record JARJCP010000269.1, on the reverse strand, counting down.
GCGCACATAGTTTGGTACGGGTACAGCTTGGCTAAAATCTTCATATAATTCCGGAAATATACTTTTGAAATCCTCCGAAGGCGGCCAGTCCTTGATGAGAGCATCAGTGGCAGGCCGCAATAGTTTGACAAAATATAACACACACCTTGACCTTCCTGCATTCTGTTCGGCCTTCATATGTTCCGAAAGTCTCGAAGAACTTTTCGACTGTGATGTTGCTTGTCACTGAAGTCTGGCATTCAACGAACTCGCATGTCTCCTGGCCATGTTTGGCAATAAAATAATGGGGCGACCAGTCTATCTTGAACTTGTGGCCGATATCCGTTACAAGGAGTGGATTCCCTGTCGCCCAAATGGAGGAGAAAATGTTTTCTGTGAGATCCGAGTCCTTGAATGTCGGAATATAATAGAAAGGGATTGCTGAGTTGTGCGACGATGGCAGAAACGGTGGCTGTACGTGTTGTGATGTGCCAAGAGCCAACGAGTTCGAGTTAGAATGTGCACTCGTCGCATCTAATACCTTTTGCATTTTTTTAATGGCTTCCTCGAGCTCCGCTCGTTGGAACCGGGTGGTAGGGATGAAGTCCTGAGGTGTGTGTGATTGCCCTCGCACACAATTGCAAAAGTCACGGTTCGCCGCTAACGCCATCAGAAGCCGCGTTCGCTCCTCAGAACCCGTTCGGGTTTCGACATTCAAACTGTGAAGTTTCTGTAAACATTCTGCGCATGATTCGCGTCCACAATTGCGACACAGCCAAGAGCAGGAGAAAATAGAGGTTAAGCAAGTATCTTCAAGTTGTAATTAGGCAGACCGAACACAGAATCCAAGGATATGCAGAGTTACCACAGATAACGCGAACCTCCATCTCCAACGGACGATATATAGTCAATCGGGACCCATCAATATGAAGCAGCTCTTGATGAAGCAGAGGTAATAAAGCTGCAGCAGCAGCCTCCTTTATGATAGCTAAAAAGTAAGCCCTTGTCCACCAGGAAAATTGTCCCGTACCTGGGTCTTAAGGACATGGCTATCTTCGAGTGGTAAATTCCATTTTAAGGGAAATTCTGGCAATTTTTTCGATTCGGGCAGTTGATCACCAAAACGAAAAACAAAGGATCCGTCTTCAGTCTCCGAGAACGAGCGGATACCCATAAAGCGGCATGCGTCTTTCCTCCATTGCCGAGTACACACAGCACATGAAGAGAATTTCTGATCTGGCTTGAATTGACGGTACTGCTTTGACCGACAGGTTTGATTCTGGAGCTTCCATTCTTTTGACCTATGAGATTTGTCACTAGTTTAGCGAGAGGACACCAAAGACCTTGAGTTATCGGAACGATCGTCAAAGCCTTATTTCTAGAGGCTCTTTTTTTGACACCTGATACCAACAGGGTTAGCTCTGATCAAAGAAAAGATTGAGGAAAAAGGTGATTACTTGGGTCTGATTCCCGCGTACCTCCCAATGCCTCAATATTTCTTTTTTGAGGCGGAACCATTAGGTATGATGATGATCATTACAATATCAACTGAACGGGAGTTAGTATTATTGATACTGCTCGGAGTTTCCAAATACGCCAAAATATACTCCAACAACCAGGCGGTACTCTAGATCTGAATAAAGATTCGCAATCGACGCAGTTGTACATGTACATGTGCTCCGGCTCCGGAGAGAGCACTAGTACTATGCTCTCTTAAGCTTCTAGATCTACACATCGATCCATTGGGCAGCTCCTCTCGATCGCGGTCGCTTGTCGATGTTTGGCGGAAACCTGCCGAGATATCTGCCGAAACCCAGCATCACGTTTAGTCATGTTTGTTTGCAAGCACTTTTCCCAACTTGGCCTGATCATGAACCACCACGACCGTACATGACATTCTCTAGATTCTACGTAGCGAAACAATACCCGTGAACGGTTTGGGGCGAAAGGTTCGCGTTTCCTCTTTGTACGTGTAACTGACGCAAATTGCATTTCAGATTCAACCTGAAGTCGTCTTGACCCGACCCGCCAGGCGGCACTCTTTCGACGCAATTGCGTGCTCTGCACTATGGTCTCTTCTACACATGATCCATTGGGCAGCTTCTCTCGGAGAACACTGTCGGGTGCTCAGGCCCTGACCTGCTAACATCGCATGTTAACTTGCAAGAGAGCCCGTGTATTGCGCTAGATTGCGATTGATTGATAACCATGGGCTCTCGAGGTCAGGTTCGACTCCACTCGCGATCGCGCGACGATGTTCGAAGAGATCCTCCCGACTCACCCGCTCTCGGACGAACACAGCAGATCTAGGTACGTACACCGTTGTCGAACAGAGTGTGTCGCTGACAAGGTACCCTAGCCCGTCGGTCAAATTGGCCGTCTCGACGAAAATACTTGTTTTTATTGATATTTCTCGGCGCAACGTTTCTGCGGCGGCAAATTTTGACTTTTGACGGCGGTTATACTCTCCTGCTCGTTGTGTGGACGCGTGGTACGAGAACAGCGCCTTACTGCGCCGGCGCCTTGACTTCACCGCCATCCTTATGCGCGACGGTCTCGAAATTGAATTGCTTCACGAGGTGCGTCGACGACGTCTTTAAAGTAGACGCAGACCCTCGCTATAGGTGGTGTTTTCCTCGGCGCCCAATGGGCTCGAAAAGAAGTTGTGTAATGTGACGGTGGATTTATTCGCACCCTTGAGTTTCTTGCCTTTCTTCTGAGCGGCATAAAGCAGAGATCTAGAACGCTGATTCACCAAAATGACCAGGTGAAACCGCGTTTGATGGCTTTGTTTTGCCAGCCGCTCCGAAAACTACCGCAAGGACACGACGCCTCGAGTCGAGAGAGTCCCGGCAGTGGGATACTTGCTCTGCCAAGAGCGGCTAAAGTATGCGATTCTACAAAATTCACAAGTCAGCCCTCGCTCACCAATACAGAAAAGACGTCCCGATACTTTAGTTGTGGAGCTACGTCCTCGCGAGTTTCGGAACGAGACGCGGCATCTCCGGATCCGCAACTAGTTCTGCAGGCGGTCAAGTCCAGCTCTCGGATTTCAACCACAAGACTCACCTCCTCGGCGCCGAATCGTTGCGGGACGGTGCGGAGCGCGTGATCGGAGACTAAGTCAACAACGAAAACCGGTACGTACTAACACCGACCCTTACGCACATGTATACTACATGTTTGGCTCATCTAGATCTCTCGCAGCTGGGACCCCATTGTCAAGTACATCAAGAACTAGCATAGCACGTACCTCCGCAAGGAACCATGACCGCCATGCACGACCGCTACATGTACACCTGCCTGTACTTAGTAACTTAGGTCGGAAATTATATTCGCTGGGAATTATAGTGCTAGCTAGGGAATGCATAGCTAAGTACAGGCTTGATGTCATGTCTCACTAAGGCATGCATGCACCGTAAATCGTCATCGAAAATCGGGATTCCTCGAATGAAAATCGAAATGAAAATCGAGATTCTTCGAATGCCGACGACTCCGTCTCAGGGGAATGCCGACGACTCCGTCCAAGGGAAAAGCCACGATGAACAGAGCGCAGCCTGAGGCCTCGGGTCTGCCCTCTTGCGAATCACATAAACCTGTAGCTTTACTTATATTAGTTACCTGACCGTTTTTACTGCTACTGTAGTATTTCGACCAAGTATTCAGGTGACGCGTGACGCGGCCCTCTGAATTGAATACTTTTGGTCTTGGTGACGGTGACAATCGAATTTTGCGGCCCAAATAGGCCCAAAAACGCGAAAAATTTCGCTCCGGCGTTTGCCGGAGCTCCATATATGGCAGTCTTGGCGTGATAGCCGAGAAATGAAGACTTTGAAAAGTAAGGGCTTGGCGTGACACGAAAAAGGGCTGAAGACTTGGTCGAAATAGTACAGTACTGCTTAGAATTGAATAATGCTGCGTCGAGGCCAGCTATTGTACATGTAGCGGGCGACGAAACTTTAGAAGTTTACCGTTGTTTATCGTTAGTTCAATTTTTTCTTCTCCGCCAACTTGCCACTCCACATTACAGCTAAGCGACAGTTCATCGTTCAGAGGTAAGTTTCTTTTTCAACCCCAGTACCAGTAATCCCATTATGAGTTCAGCTACGACGATGTCTTTCCCACCTGAGATTTGGGAAAGGGCCTGGCGTCATGCCTCCCCTGAAGATCTGCAAAATATCTCCTCCTCGTGTCGCCTTTTTCACCAGATCTCTCGGTCTCTCTTGTTCGAGAAGCTCAATCACACTGGCCCCGACTTACCTGATTTGATAACGACTCGCTGTCCAGCCACCGCCAATACTATGCTAAAAAAGATGGAGCATAAACGCGAAAGGCTCCTGTCCATTGCTTCCAGAACCCACATTGCAGTCACAGTCCGCTCCTGGACTTTCAAGGCATCAGCATTAATCACCACCCTTCGCGAGGAAGAACCGAATCTTCCCGGTCTTGATCCTACCCTAAAGCTGATAATCGATATATGTTATGCAATCGAATCTGACTTCCGCTCCACCATCGGTTCATACACACATCTTTCGACGTTGGTCGTCACTGGCTTCAATTTCTCTCCCGAGTTCTGCCAGACACTTACTTCCCTGCCCAACCTGAGTATCATGGACGTTAGGGAGTGCGAAATTACATGTCCCCGCCTCGGCCGGGGGTGTCACGTTGAAGGAGTTCTCATATGAATGCTACACGCCGCTATGGAAATGGGACCAAAAGGTGCACGAGTACCATCTTGTGTCTCCTTCCAACCTGGAAAAGTTGAAAATCATGGATCCAGAACCGGCCAAAGAGTTTCTGTCGGTTTTCGTGGCTGCAGGACCCGCTCCTCACCTCGTTTCCTTAACCTTATCTCTAGGAAACGAAGCCCAGGATTTGCTCTACCGCTTCCTCCACTGCTGCCCGGCGCTTAAAGACATCGAGCTCGACACGCCCACCGACTTTGCGGATGACGTCGTTCTGGCTTCAACTTCGATCCCCTTGTTATGCTCCTTTGTTGGTCGCATGGAAGTTGCCAGAACCCTGGCTCCAGGCAGGCCCATACAGAAACTCTACCTAAATCATGCGCAGAGAGACGAGGAATACGACGAACCAGTGGCCAAAACGACGATGCAGGAAGTTTTGGTACAACTGTCAAAATCTACCGCGGTCGTTAAAGAGCTCACTTTGCCACTCATTCCTCTCGACTCCAGTGTTTTGTGCTTGATCGCGCAACTTTTCCCGAAATTGGAACACCTCGCGTTCTTCCTACAAAACGCTAACGACGACGACGACGATTCAAACGGAGACATCGACGAAGTACAGGACATCCAGTTTGATAATGAAAGCGCACATCCTGGCAATGGAGATGGAGATTGGATCCCATTCACATTGTTGTCGGGAAACATAGCACTCCCCTCAAATCTGTTTGCTCTTTCTTCCAAAGAAAGTCATCAGTGCGACGAGGATAGTGACTGCTGCAACGGAGAGCCGGGAGAGGACTGGACAAGCGAATATTCCGACTCAACGGCATACCTGTCAGATCTAGAAGGCATTCCGAATTCTGAAGATACAACAGCTGATCGCACCGCTTACAAGGACTTTGAACTAATCTCATACAAGGTGAGAGGCGATACCATCCGTGTTCAAATTGCGAAGGCTAAACACACCTATAGAACTTTATGCTATCCTTGGGGGACGACTTCATACCGCTCCCTCTCAACATCAGATTTCTTGCCATCCGGCAAGCCCCGGGAAACTATACCAAAGACCACATGTCGGACGCTGACATTGTTACTGTAGTCGAAAAACTGAGCGCTCGTTATATGAGGCTGTCCCACATAGTCGCTGGGGAGAAACAACAGACATGGAAGCGTCGAGGTGGCGTTTGGAAGGCGCAAAAACACACCCATCCTTGCACTCGCTACCTTGAATATTAACTCCCAAGGATGAAGAAGGGAAAGTCTGAAAGAGAAAGAAGGGATCATTTACTTTGCGTGTATACTTGTGGAGCCACTGAATACAATACGCCACTGCTAGCAAGTGCGAGATCACTACTGTAAGCTATAGAGTGTCTGTGACGAACTTTCACTTTACGCTTGCAGTTTGCAATTGTACATGTACATGTAAACTGGTGTTTGCAATTCCAGAGCCAGAGCCATATTTTGCTCAATGCAGTCTTGCGTCCGCAGGTTGGAGCATTAAATTTATTCCACAACGACTGGTGATCAAGGGAAGCGAATACGATACTGTTGATGCCGAACACTGCCGAAAAGTGCGATCAAGTTTAGCAGCGATTGGTTACGGCCCGATTTCCCTCTTGGTACGAACCACAACGCTCTATGTAGTTCAACACTCAAAGGCGACCTGGCAACCGCAATGGATGCCCCGAAAGGCTTTTATGCGTATTCATTACCAAGGTTTTCAAGCTTTTCCGGCTATGACGCTCCCTTCGTCGAAACTTCGACCAATTTCGACCCTTCACAACTTGGCCCGCCTCGCAGCGGTAGGAGCATCTGTGTGGCAGGCCAACAGTACCGGATGGAATCCCCCAACTCCAATCAAACTCCTTATTATCCGGGCAGTGGGGTGCAAGTATCCGACGTGTGTGGCCTGCCTGCACGCCGTTTCTTCGATGGGCAGCTCGGCCCAGGGGACTACTCCCTCAGCCCTCAATTCTTCTGCCCGAAAAAGCCCTGGCTTCCGTTTATCCGGCGAAAGGATGAGTCCATGGGACAGATTGATTCCGAGTCGACCCATGTTAGGGTGTACGACATTTGGACGACCGAGTATGGTGCAGCTTACAGAGGCAGCTTAAAGACTAAATGGATCCATCATTTCATTCGTAATCACTTGTCCGAAAACTCGACCATGGAGCACTTGATCAGGGAAAACAAGGACCTCCCACGTTGTATGCTGCAAGCCGACATCTTGTGGCCGCACGAAGAAGACCTCGAGAACCTGTATCAAATAACACTATATGAAGAGGCCGTTGATTGGGTTCGGCGCTACCAACGAGCGCTACTGTGCAAACGCGCCTGGGTTGAGATGGCCATGCATTGGAAGTCGCATTCTTATGAGAATGACACGGTGCGTCTACTTCGTGGTCTAGGTCAAGACGCGCTGATTGGTCACTTTTTAGGTAGAAAGGTGCGACCGGAGCGCGAACGACGACATGATTGGTGTGTACCTGAATGGACGCCAAATCTCGGCTCCATTTGTGAACTGGTACCTCACGTTGGGTGTGCCATGCTTCTATGTAATCGACGTCGTCCATAAGCCATTACCTGAGCCCATCCACCTGTCTTTTTCGGCGGGGACGCCTATCCAGGCGCTCATGTCCGGGTCGACGTACCTCTACGATTCCCTCGCCGATCGCGACGGCTGCAAGGTAGCAGCGGAAGGGTTCCGGTGGCCGGGAGATAAATGGACCATGTAAGCCTCCGCTCCTCTCCTGTCCGCAATTTTGTGGCCGATGCTGATTGCTAGCAGGCAGCGCATAGCGACCATGCGGAAATACCTGGTCTCCCGCTACCCCAAACACTTTATACCTCATGAGCACCTCCCCGATCCTCAGAGTGCTTCCATGCTAAAGAGAATCAACGAAAAGAAGAGGCGGCCTCCAAGTGAGGTGATAAGGTGCATGCGCCCCCAGCAGCCCCAACGCCGGGAACCGGAGGTCGAGTCGGACTCCGGGAGCACTGAATCGGACTCTGAGGGCAGAGACACTGATTCACAGTCAGACTCCGGGGAGAGTGAATCGGACTCTGTGGGCAGAGATACAGACTCACAGTCGGACTCTGGGCGCAATATTGCTCACTCTCCGTCTCAGAGTGGATCAAACATTGAGGCCGATGAAGACAGGACACCGGAGGGAAACCCGCCAAAGGATACAGCACCATCCCCTGAGCTGTACGCCCCTTCAGTTTCAGTCGAATATTGCTCACTCTTCGTTTCACAGTGGATCAAACGTTGAGGCCGATGAAGACGGGACGCGGGATGGAAACCCGCCAAAGGATACAGCACCATCCCCTGAGCTGTACGTCCTTCAGTTTCAGTCGAATATTGCTCACTCATCGTTTCACAGTGGATCAAACGTTGAGGCCGATGAAGACGGGACGCCGAAGGATACAGCACCATCCCCTGAGCTGTACGCACCTTCAGTTTCAGTCGAATATTGCTGACTCGTCGTTTCAGCGGCTTCCTGTACCCCCAGGATGGGAAGGGGGCAGTCCAAATCACTATGAGGGAGTTCGACATCCTGCGTAGCTCCAAGCGATTTCTAAATGACAAAGTTGTCGACTTTTTTCTTAGGTGCGCTTGGCTTCTTCGTTGAAGTTTTTCATTTTTGATCTGTTCTATTTCAGATTGCGCTTCGCCGAATTCGAACAGGAGCAGCCGTGCCTCAGCAAGGAGACGCACATTGTGTCATCCTTTCTTCACACCCTTTTCGAACTCAGGAAATTCGAGGCTGTGCAGAGATGGACAAATGCGATTTCGGGTTTGTATACCAAGAGAATAATATTGTTCCCCATCAACCTAGAGCAAGTGTTTTCAATCCACCACACAAGACCCTTACTAAGTTGTTCGTAGGAATGCCTCTCACTGGTTCCTCGCTATTTTCAACTCATCCGAAGCCGAGAGTCGGCTGTGGATTCTCGACTCCATGAGGTGGAAAAACCGGCGTGCAGTAAAGGTGTTACTGGATTATTTGCACCAGGAGGCTGCAGCGCACAATGCGGAGGTAAAGCCGCCAATTGTTGGCTATGTCAAGGTAAGTCTGGTCGTTGCAAGGCTTTGTCAGGCAAGTAAACTACCACCAAGGTTCCAAAACAACTTGGAAATGTCCTCTGCGGCGATAATGTTATACATTTCGCCAGCATGTTCCTGCAGAAACCCGATTTCTATTTAGAAAAGTTTAAGGAGGTGTGTACCTAAATTTTCGTTCTTTACTAAGATCTGAAACCTCTCAGGACATCTCGTTGGAAGATATGTGGGAACCACCAAGTAATAACCTCCGCGTGTGGCTCAGAAGACGTATGGACGAAGTCATCAACAATGATTATCCACATTTGCGGCCCGCACTCGCGCCGTTTACACCAAACGAGAACGAAATCATCGAGCTAGATGATTCTGGGAATGAAATCATCGAGCTAGATGATTCCGATGACGCAGCCGACGACCATCGCCCGGGGCCGGGATCAATCAAGGACCAGATCGTCAAGCTGGATTCCGACGTCGCAGATGGTGGCAAGGAGGCAGCTTGGCAGAGAGGGAAGATCGTTGAAATTCTGTCGGCCGGTGACCGCAAAGGTGCATTGGATGTGGATATCGGTTGTGGCCAAGTGCCCTCTGGGGATGCCTCGTCGGTCATCGGGACAGCAGAGAATACGAAGGATGGGGACGCACCAGCCAGCATCGCCAATCCCAGCCCCCGCACTACGCCGGTTCCAGATGAAGACCCCTCTATTGCTCAGGATTCCGATGAGCCTGATATGCGAGTGGATGACGATCTCGGCTGCGGCCAAGTTTTGTCTGATCATGTGTTGTCAGTTGCTGAACTCTGGGAGGACGCGTCGGCCGGCATCACCAATCCCAGCCCCCGCACTGCGCCCGTTTCAAATGCTGACCCCATCGTCGCTCAGGAATTGGATGCGCTTTGTGTAGTGGATGAGGATTCAGGCTGTGGCCCAGCATCCTATGAGAATGCCTCGCCGGTCATCGAGTCAACGGAAGACACAATGGAGGTGGAATCGCCAGCCAGCATCACCAATCCCAGCACCCGCACTGCGCCCGTTACAAATGCTGACCCCGTCGTCGCTCAGGAATGCGATGCGCTTTGTGGAGTGGATGAGGATATAGGCTGTGGCCCAGCACCCTTTGAGAATGCCTCGCCGGTCTTCGAGTCAACGGAAGATACAATGGAGGTGGAATCGCCAGCCAGCATCACCAATCCCAGCACCCGCACTGCGCCCGTTCCAAATGCTGACCCCATCGTCGCTCAGGAATCGGATGCGCTTTGTGCAGTGGATGAGATTATCGGTTGCGGCCAAGTGCCCTTTGGGGATGCCTCGTCGGTCATCGGGACAGCCGAGAATGCGAAGGATGGGGACCCACCAGCCAGCATCGCCAATCCCAGCCCCCGCACTACGCCGGTTCCAGATGAAGACCCCTCTATTGCTCAGGATTCCGATGAGCCTGACATGCGAGTGGATGACGATCTCGGCTGCGGCCAAGTTTTGTCTGATCATGTGTTGTCAGTTGCTGAACTCTGGGAGGACGCGTCGGCCGGCATCACCAATCCCAGCCCCCGCACTGCGCCCGTTTCAAATGCTGACCCCATCGTCGCTCAGGAATTGGATGCGCTTTGTGTAGTGGATGAGGATTTAGGCTGTGGCCCAGCATCCTCTGAGAATGCCTCGCCGGTCATCGAGTCAACGGAAGACACAATGGAGGTGGAATCACCAGCCAGCATCACCAATCCCAGCACCCGCACTGCGCCCGTTCCAAATGCTGACCCCGTCGTCGCTCAGGAATGTGATGCGCTTTGTGTAGTGGATGAGGATAGAGACTGTGGCCCAGTACCTCCTGAGAATGCCTCGCCGGTTATCGAGTCTACAGCAGATGCAATGGAGGTGGACACATGTACACCAGGCAACATCGCCAATCCCAGTCCTCCGAGTCGCTCTGCATCAATATCAAATGATGACCTCATTACGGCTGAGAAATCCGATTGTGTAGGGGATGAGGATAGAGACTGTGGCTCAGTACCTCCTGAGAATGCCTCGCCGGTTATCGAGTCTACAGCAGATGCAATGGAGGTGGACACACCAGGCAACATCGCCAATCCCAGTCCTCGCTCTGCATCAATATCAAATGATGACCCCATTACGGCTGAGAAATTCGATTGTGTAGGGGATGAGGATGTTAGTTGTGGCCAAGGGTTTTCTCCTAATACGTCGTCAGTTGCTGAACCAGAGGAGGCTGCCCCAGTTCTCATCGCGAGCATTGCCAGCCCACATGTTGTGCCATTGCCCAGCAGCACTGACAGGGTGTCAGTTTACGACTTCGACCGTGGGATGGTGCCTGTGGGTCCGGACCCGGATGAAGCGCCCACAGTGAACCGGGACGAAGCGCGCGCATTGGACAAAGGAAAGGGCCCGGCGGTTTGGGCTATTTTCAAGAGCAGGTGGCAAAATGACCGGGTTTCTTTCAATTCAGAGAACAGAAATGTGTATCCCTCAGGCACTGCTAACAAGACGCAGGCGCTCACCAATGGCTCGCCTAAGAGTTTATCGCCGTTGCAAGCTGTGCATTGCGATTTGATTCCCACATGTACAGGTCTCCCAGCGATACTTCAGTCTGGCGAGATGATCATGATTCCCACCGACCAGCGCGGGGTTCGGACGATACCCACCGGTCCGCGCGCCCTGCTCCAGTCTAGCGAGACGGTCCCGATTCCCACTGGCCCGCGCGCCATGCTACAGTCTAGCAAGATGTCTCTGATTCCCACTGGTCCGCGTGCCATGCTTCCTTCTGGCCATGGGGCGAAAATTCCGATTCCCACTGGTCCGCGCGCAATGCTTCAGCCTAGTGCAAAGTTGCCTGTCGATGTTTCAGGGGTTACGGATTGTGCTTGCAGTTCCATCATGTCTCCAACGGCACCCACCGCACCGCGCAGGCTGTGTCAGGCTGACTCAACGATGGCTCCAGCCGGTCTGCGCCCGATATGTGGACCATCTGGCGTCGGGAGCCCGCTACAGCCCCCATCTGCCTTGGTTGTGCGCCAGCTGAATATAGGCAGAGACAGCAGGAGACAACACGCCGACCCATATCCGCCGCAACAAGGTGTTTCTGCAAACTCGGCACAAGCGCCCCGGATACGCTTTCCACGGCCACGCGCCGGGAAACAGCATCGTGAACAACAATGGGTGCGGAATCACCTTCCTGGCTTCAAATGATTGCCCTGGCTACATATATACATTGGACTGATAGTTGTTAGTATTTGCCCTTGGGAATAATTGCCTGGTACAAGTAGATATTTATGTAATCCTAGCCCCTATCTCGAATAAAGGAAGTGATTGTGTGTTCACAATCGATGCTCGCCCTTGAACGGAAAAATAGGTCGTCGGGTGCCTTTAGCACAGTTGCTCCGTTTTCCTCGCTTCCTCCAGTTTGGTAATTAGTAGTACGCGGTAGTAGATCATTTTGTGCCAATAATACATATTCGATAGAACAAAAAATGCCCCAGGCTCAACCCAGGCTCCGAGGATCTTTCATCATTGCTGCCATCCCCTGCTTGAAACTACTAGCTACGGCTGCTTCTGCGCGTTTCTCTTTTTCGCGCGTCAGAGTGGTGGACTTATGGGTATGCCGGTGGATCGGAGTTTTGTACTGGAGTTTTTGAATGCGGACTTGAGCGGGGTGGGGGCTGGGTACAGTGTTGCTTGTAGGAGGTGGTCCGCCCACGAGAGGTGGGTGCAATAGTAGGCAGTAATGCCACCGGCCTTTTCAAACGAAGAGGCGCCCGAGATGGAGGGCGGTGGACAAAGAAGCTGGCGTGCTCGGTGGGGCGCTGCACGAGCAGAGGCGAGTAAGATGGGGGGCGTGTGGGTGCGAGCGCTGGATGTTTTTGAGCGATTATGAGCTGGAGGGGGGTTAGTATGCAATAATGTACGCACGAGGAAATTTATATAAAGTGTAACGTCGTACATGCCACCCTAAAACGAAAGAAGTATTACTCACCGCCTTTTCAAGAGCTTTATCCACCTCCGCCTCCACTCCCATTGCCCAAGCCTCGGCACCAAACGCACCGTCCAGCACACAGCCCGATCTCCGCGAGTGCACACCAAGCTCGGCACTCGTTCCGGAAGTTGTGTCCGGATTCGGCTGGGGGTGTTGTACGCGCCGTTTCGGTGGTCGCGGGTTCGATTTCATGGCAAGGTATAGCTGGAAAAAGCAAAATAAAGCAAGAAAATGACACGGCTGGTGGCAATTGACTTGACGAAGGTCAAAAAACTGTAGGGAAACGGGGATTTTCGACTCGGAGATGACTCGGAGGTCGATGGACAAGGTTAAATTCGACATGGGGTACTGTCAATATGCAATTATAATGGTTGATAGTTGGATAGGGGGGGGAAAGCAAGATAATCCGAGTCCAGAGCAAGTCCAGATGCACCTTTTTGTAGGTGCGGTGATCATGAATGGCTCAGGACACATTCAGGACATGCACTGTGTCGAACACGTGACAGAACAGCCAAACACAACCACACGCGTCAGCCGTTAATTAGCAACACAAATCAGTACTATCTCACAAATGGAAATAAGAATAAGAAAGAAAACGCAGAGCGACGCGAAAGAGCGCGTGCAGCACCAGAATTGTGCTGAGCACTGTCTACAATCGGTGTTCTGACACCTTACTGCCAAAGACTTTGGTGTTGAACGTACATTTTCGTCATGATGAACTTACGAGCACATTCGAACAAAATTCGAACAACAAGTGTTGTATTGGTGGTAAGTAGTGCGGTAGTAGATCAACGTAACAGCTATAATATGTATACAATGTAACGAAAAGTGGGTTCATCTCCATCATTCAAGCGGACATCCTCCTGCTCGAAGCCTAGACAGCCGACGCCGGATATTCTTCCCTCTTCCTGCACATGTCGACCTTCAACAAGCGAATTAGAATGAAAACACCGGGGAAGAAAGAACATACGGAGCCCGTTTCGAGATCAACCGCAGCGATGGATGGGATGCTTTGGCTTTGGCCGCTGGCGTTTTTGTTCCCGATTTGGAGGGTGCTTAGAGGAATAGAATTTCCTATCGAGTTCCAGCCTTTGTCCCCGGCGTCGATCTTGTTCCGGATGCGCTGGCGCGTGTTGAGCCTGCAACGAAGTTGAATATTGTTCACGAAAGAAAAATGGCGACGTACGTGGCTAGCATACTGTTCATGTACACTGATGGAATGTCATGTGGATACGAGGACGCGAGATATTACTTACGTTTGCTGCTGGGAGCCAGGCCGAGGAAGAACCAAAACGTGTCGGGCAGCACCAGGAACTTGAAAAGGATGTCAGAAATGCGCGGTTATTCATTCAACAGTGGACTCGTTACCAGAACCATCGTGACAAAGGAAGACATCGCAGTGATGGTGCCGCGGTTGATGGCGTCGTAGACGAGCGCGTCGACCATGTTGTTTGTTCTGCGCGTGTGTGAGGAAAAAGTCAACCAACGAGAACAATTGAACGTACTTCATCATCTCCCCCTTTTGGTTTTTCAAGAACAAACAAAGGTAAGTGGTGATGAGGACGTCGCACGCCAGGGATGCCCCCGATTGAATGGTTGTGACGGCCTAGAAAAACGTTCAACCAAATCTTGCAGCCGGGGGGACGCGAACCTTGGTCTGGTCCAGCTTGAGGTACGATCGGATCTGATAACTGAGATAATGCGTCAGCGATAGTCAGAAAAAGGAATACAGAACGATGTACGTCCAAGCAACCTGTGTAATTCCCGCCACTATGAATTTGATGACGTTGGCGAGCTTTCGGTGGGAAAAGTTCAGGGGGCTTACAGATTTCGATAAAGGCCAACGCCAGCTGCAATATGTCAGCGACATGCGAATTAGTAGGTGGACAGTGAGTGACGCACGATTACATATATCCCGAAGGCTTTGAGGCTGAATTTTCCGCGACCCTTGGTTACTAGTCCAATGTAATTAAACAAAGGGCGCTAACAAATAGAAAAGATGTACTTACATTTGATGATTCGGTTGGCAAAAAAACTGGGTTCGAGCAGGTCAGTGGTATGGCGACGGAGATTCGATGAAAAGGAATACACTTGTACAAGAAAAGCAGACAGATACTGGGACGAAGATTAAGCAAGGCGAGGATAAACAAGTGGTTGGACGTACTGCGCAGAGCAATTGCAACTGCGAGAAAATAATAGTGTTCAGGTTGGGTGTCTGCAACGACAAGAGAAGACATACGGAATCGGCCCTGAAGTAATCATTCATTAAAACACTGCGAGGGTATGAAGAGTGACTGTACTTACCAGACGAGGTTCGTTTGAGGTTTCCCGAATAATTTGACGAAACGAGAGTACGACGACACCGAAAAAAAGATCACTTGGACGGTTTCCAACACGCTAGGAGACGGCGATATGAGTGAGGCCAGGGAGAAAAGAAAAATCGTACGCGACGATTGAGACCTGAAGGTGTTCTTGGTCAACGCATATAGAAAAAGCTCAATGTCACTCACGGTCCACTTGATCGAAGCTGGATCGGTGGGACTGGCGGAAAAATACATCCAAACCTGAAGCATCCCGGCGCCGTACAATCTGCTCAGTCCAGGTCAGCGAGGATCGGAGTTGACACAGCGGAAAGAGCGACATGGTTTCCTAAGAGGGAGATATCAGATGAGTACTAACCTCGAGAATGAAATTGAAAAATTACTCACCAGTACCAGCGACACGAGCCATACGCCGTACGTTGCGTCGATAGAGGGTGTCATAGCTAAGAGATTGTAAGGAGTGAATATCAGCGATACTTGAAGCTGGGGGTAAAAGCCAAGAGAGAAACCTCACGCTCTACTTATATATTGAACGGTTGAGTGGACTCAAAATTGGCCGCCACGCCATATGGACCTGACGGCCTGATTATGGGTGGTTTCTCCCGATAATATGCCGTCAACCAAGCTTCCATAAGCCCACACGCTGCAAATCAGAATTGTTGCAACTTCGTAGAAATGGAGTCCAGCGAGTGCCTGAATTTAGATAGTACAAGGAGTTGTTGGCTCATTCAATCCCGAGGTCCAGCTGAAGCGTTTGCGCTGAGTCGTTTTCTTTAAGCAACACACACCGGAGATTCGAAGAAGAACTCGAACGATGACGGTTTGGCCTTGTGGGCACCTGGGCCGCTAATTTGCCTTTTATTATTATTTGGCAATCTTCGGGACATGTTCAACTTGCTGTACTTTTGAAGGTCGTTACCCTGCAAATCTATACAACTCTAAACAAACTTTGTGGATCAATGCGAATCATTCTAGAAGGGAAAATAGATCCAGGGCAGTCCCTCAAGTCGGCCTTGCAGCGCGCCGATCGGAAAAGTCCAATCCATCTGGTTGCATTTACATACGATCTACAGGGACCGTCTCTTCGCGAATAAATTCCCAAGTCCTTTCTCAACCTTCCAGAAGTCTGAAGGTTAATTCTTGCGTCAAGTTTAACTCTGAACATCGAGACATTGTTATGCGCAAGTTCAACGCTTTCTTGTCTCTTCTGCAACAAATGATTTTTAACGAAATTTAGAGCGACAATCCAGGACCACAAGCTGATTTTCATAGAATGAGCACCACTATTATAAATAACTTCCCTTTCTTTTTGAACCGTGGGAACCCATCTGACGTCGGCTGATCGGCTCCTCACAGTCTTGACCACTAGTACTGCAGCTTGAGACGATTTTTTGCAACAGAAGAGCTCGAATTAGCGTGCTGGCTGGACCAAATGTCCTGAAAAGCGTATGGGCTGATGTAAGTTTAATCTGTACACTTCTACTGTGGGTAGATATAGGAGACTTGAGAATGAAATTGGAATTGACTAGGAATGATTAGATTAAATACCGTTGCGAATACAGCTTCCTGTTATGAGAATTTCTCTGGCTTTTAAGCCTTCATCCATTCTGTTGCCCTCAGCCTCCACCACAAGAACCAGGTCTCCATGGATATATCCCAGCGTCGCCTCGTCCCCATAAGCAACATCCGCAGACTGCACGCTATTCAGGCTGGTCCGGGGGGGTGATCCAGGTCACCCCTGTGGTTCCTCTCCCGTAATAGGATCCGGCCCCAAGCAGTGTGCCTCCATAACTCGCCCTAGGCAAATCAATCACCGAGTCCTCGACCTGGAACTCGCCTTAGGCAAATCAATCACCGAGTCCTCGACCTGGATCTCGCTGCGTAATTCAGCGATCCTATCCAGCATCACTTGCCCATCATCATCTGAGTATATGGCCTTGCTTTGGACGAGACTGGTACGGCTGGTGTCGACCGGGTACGTGTAGCGGAGGCCGAAGCCCAGGAGCCCGCCTTCAGGGAGGAAGTCCGGCTTGCAGTCGCTGTCCTTTGCGTTGTGCCATGTCTACGCGTTCCGTGTCCATTCCGGCCCCTGTTCACTGTCCGTCTTGTCTCGCCCTCTCCTCTTCTTGACGAAAGCCTAGGTGGCCTCCAAACCCCGCGCCCGTCACGACCCGGTTAAGGTGTCGGCCCCGGTGAAGGTGGCGACTCCCGTTACTTGTGTTGAGCCTGTGCCGGCTGTTAAACTCGGACTGAGGAACCTTGAATGCGGGGAGCACTGAGACGAGCCACGTGGCGTGCTACGTGTATATATCCGACTCGGCAAGCTACCTCCATGGAGACGCGACGCGTCGACCCGCGTCGAGCTCGCACAACACCGAAACTTGACACTTCCCTCTTGCTAATAGCTGCCAACAGATGCGGACATTGTTTGCTCTCGGGCGAAAAACCACTACGATCCTCAAGGCACTGTAAACTTTTCCGACTTAGCGACGCAGGTCGATCCTGGCCAAGTTGCCAGCACGCTCGAGGCCTTCCGACACGGATTCAAGCCGTTGCACCAATCGCAGTCGACTTTCATGTATTTCTCTGTTCGTAGCGTCTATCTACTATCTTGTTCTTCATCGATATCTTACCTTCTTTTGCAGTGATCTAGCAGCCCGCGTCCATCTAGTGCCTGGATACGAAGTATTCCGGGTCCCTTAAAAATGCTTTATAGTGCCAAAAAAGGGAGGATTCTGGCTATACTATGTTGCCCAATTAATACATGTACATCCTAGCCAGTCCTGTGCGAAAATTTCAAGTGATTCGTGAATGGCAAGGTATAGAAAATATGAAGAACCGATGTACGGGGGATTCTGCCGGCGGATCCGGCGGATGACCTCGTGATGAACGACTTTTCGCCTGCCTTCAACGTCCTTTTTGCCTCCTTCACTGGAATAGAAGTTTTTCACGGCCTCCCGTGCATGCTACATTTGAGCGTGCAAGTGCAAACCAGAGCCTTCACGTGTGTACCCTCTCCTTCAAGGCCCTTCGAAACTCAGGATCCTTCACGAGTGAACAGAACCTCCAAGATAAGTATGCACCTGAACGTAATAATTCGCCAGCGTTCACGATGTTGACTGCCCTTTTAATGACCGAAACATCGTGGACGAGCACCAGGCCGTTCACGATATGGCTCCACCTTCAAGGCTGTTGATATCGTGAAAGCGTGCTCCATCCTTGACAGGGGTCTGAAAACCTTCACGACGAGACGAACCGTGCAATGTGTTTCATTCCGTTCACAACGGTACATCGCTTTCGAGACCATTATTCTCGTGAACGACTTCTACAATCACATCTCGACTGGCCTTTCATGGATGTGAGGTTCTCATGCAGGGACGTAACTTAGAGACATTCCTACAAAAAGTTCAATGCTGGGATCATCAATATCTCCCCTGTTTATTCAAATATAAAAAGTGTCTTGACAATCTCGGCCTGTACAACGCTGTCAAGTAAGATCTCTCCATTCCGAAGGCTCCTCGCTGTGGTGAAGATTCGTATATCAGCTGTCCTGGACGGCAGTGCAAACAGAAGCTAAAGGGTACTACCTTTGCGTTTATTACTTCAGCCACGCGCGCAACAGGCTTCCGCGCTGTATTTGGATATGAACTTAACCTGGAATGATAATCACGGTGCATGGGACAATGCTCGCGACAAGGGTGTTGACTTAACATAATTCTTACTGAGTCAACACCTAGGCATGGAATGCCTTCCAGAGACAGCAGCAGCAAGGTATTCGCGGGGATTCCCCGATCTGAGTGCCTCTGGATATCATAAATTTCCTCAACCTTTACTTTGCTTCAAGGGGTATGTTTCTTTAAGTTTTCCGGAACAAGCAAGATGTTTCCAGGATTCTTGTCTTGTGTCGAGCTGGGCGATGGTGTCGTCAAAGACTGCTCTGCGAGTCGGTTTGTGCGGCCGAGTGAGTCAATTATTTTGTAGTAGAAGAAGACGGAAATACCTCAAACGAGCGGGGTTTGTTCGGGGAGTTTGGTGGCAGCAATGTCGGAGGCAATCTCGTCCTTGTACAAGTTGCTTTTGAAGGAAGTTAAGAGCGTCTGAGAGGGATATTACATACCGTGAATTATCAACTTGGGTATTGCGCAGATACATCCTGAACTTTTAATGCCAAGGGCGAAGGCCCGAAGGGTCAAATGCTTCGTTGACTCGAAGATCAATGCGAACACTAGTCATGTTGAAAGGTCCCTCGGATAAAACATCCAATCCTCTGTTGGTGGAAACAAAGCTCTAGATCTGATCCTTTATCGCGGCCCCCTGTTTTTCAGATGATCAACTTCAACCGTGGGTAAAAAAGATCACCACATCATTAATCGTTTAATTGTTCATGATCAAGTCGGGCGCCGAGAACATGGACGAAATCCTGACGAAAGACATTATTGCACATCTGACCGGTCCATGTTGACAATTCGGCAGGATTTCCGGTTTGGAGTAAAAATCAAACTGCATTAACATGTCATTTGGATAACCAGAAAGTTTCATGATGTTCCGATGTCAGTCTACGCCTCTATTCAGGTGCGCAAAAAGTTTGTTCGCGCCCGCACAAATAAGGGTGCAGGGGTTGTCCAGGTGGGTTTTCAATGTGTTTCATTGAATGCTGTGCGTGTATACGGACTTGTTTTTCACAGGTCTCGATTTGTCGAATGCGACTCAGTGCCTCCCCGCACGATTGAACTCGTTCCGAGGCGCGCGCTTCGGCACAAACCCAGCGATGCGCTCGGTGCGCCTCGGCGCGAACGACGGAGGAGAGTCAGCGTGAACGACGCAGCACGCGGCTGGATTCACTCGAATCAGCAGAGCCGCAACGACCCGTGAATTGCGCCGGCTTGGAACCAACCGTGACGGTGTGCTGACGCGCCAATTGCGGCAGGCACCAGATGAACGCCACCGGCTCGAGGCACGCGCCGTACGGACGGGATTCGCACCGACCCCTGTGACTCACGCGACTCGTACAGCAGTACTAGTGAGTCGGGCAGCGGAGGCGGACAGGAGATGCGAACCGCGAGAGACTCCGAGAGACTCAGTCCCGGTTTTTTTGCAGATGGCGGCGTGACGAACTCAGCGCACGGGTGACACAGGAGCGCGCCGAATGCGACTTGACGACGCAGATTTATACAGACGACGCATCGATGACCGCACATGCTCCGAGTCCTCGGGGCGCTCTAATTGAGCTCCAAGTGCCAGCGGCACAAACTTCCCTGTATGTGTAAGCCGAACAGTAAACACGCACAACGTGCAGCTCCAAAGTGCGAATTAACCACGGCTCCGGAGAGCTACGGAGAGTGCCCATCGCGATCGGCAGCAGCGGCGAACGCGCCATACCTGGAAGCTGTAACTGCGAGAATGAGTTCGAAGAGATTCGGTGGGAAAGAAGAGATCTAGAGGGCTTACATTCCATATTTTAGCGAATCAATTAGTGGAGGGTCTGCCTTTCGATTCCTTTCCTCCTATTGAGAGTCAAATATATATATATATGTACGCGATCGCGATCGCTTGTCAATGTTTGGCGGAAACCTGCCGAGATATCTGCCGAAACCCAGCATCACGTTTAGACATGTTTGTTCGCAAGCACTTTTCCCAACTTGGCCTGAACCACCACGACCGTACATGTATGTACATGACATTCTCTAGATTCTACGTAGCGAAACAATACCCGTGAACGGTTTGGGGCGAAAGGTTCGCGTTTCCTCTTTGTACGTGTAACTGACGCAAATTGCATTTCAGATTCAACCTGAAGTCGTCTTGACCCGACCCGCCAGGCGGTACTCTTTCGACGCAGTTGTGTGCTCTGCACTATGCTCTCTTCTACACATGATCCATTGGGCAGCTTCTCTCGGAGAACACTGTCGGGTGCTCAGGCCCTGACCTGCTAACATCGCATGTTAACTTGCAAGAGAGCCCGTGTATTGCCCCAGATTGTGATTGATTGATAACCATGCCCTCTCGAGGTTACGTTCGACTCCTGGTGTACATGTCCGGCGCGGACCGGCAATCGATGGAACGACGGAGGGCGCCAAGTTGGCCATGCGAGGGATGGACGGATTGGGGAGACGCGTCGACGGATGGGATGGAGGGCGCCAAGTTGGCTATGCGAGGGATGGACGGATTGGGGAGATGCGTCGACGGATGGGATGGAGGGCGCCAAGTTGGCCATGCGAGGTACGAAGGGACGCAGGGGACGATGGGGTGGAGGACCTTTGGTGGTTATCTGTGAGTCGCAATTCTCTACTGTAATAGTGCATTGCTGACTCTCTCTTCAAGCCCTCGTTCTCGCTCCAACTTCTTGAGCGCTTTGCCCACATACGGCCTTTGGTGGTTATCTGTGAGTCGCAATTTTTCACTTCAATAGTGCATTGCTGACTCTCTCTTCAAGCCCTCGTTCTCGCTCCAACCCCTTGAGCGCTTGAGAAGAACCCGTCGGTTTGGGGCGAAAGGTTTGCGTTTCCTATTTGTATGTGTTCTTCTCCAACTGGGACAAATTACAATTCAGATTCAACTTGAAGTCGTCAACGTTCCCTCTTGACCCGACCCGCCAGGCGGCACTCTTTCGACGCAATTGTGTGCTCTGCACTATGCTCTCTTCTACACATGATCCATTGGGCAGCTTCTCTCGGAGAACACTGTCGGGTGCTCAGGCCCTGACCTGCTAACATCGCATGCTAACTTGCAAGAGAGCCCGTGTATTGCCCCAGATTGTCGTGTATTACGCTAGATTGTGATTGATTGATAACCATGGCCTCTCGAGGTTAGGTTCGACTCCACTCGCACGACGATGTTCGAAGAGACCCTCCCGACTTACCCGTCCTCGGACGAACACAGCAGAGGTACGTACACCGTTGTCGAACAGAGTCGAACAGAGTGTGTCGCTGACAAGGTACCCTAGCCCGCTTCAACAACAACAACACGACCGCCCGTGGCCCGGGGCACACTTCCAGCGCTCTTTCAAACCTCATGATCATGATCATGCAGACACGCGCAACCTTCTTCCTCGATTTCCACCATCCCAGCCACACACATCCATAAAATCCTCCGCATCACATTCTGTTGGGCGTTGTCGTCCTTCAGGACCCGGGGTGCGGGAGGGTAGCGCAAATAGCCCACATTCCTGCCATCTCACTCTGTTGGGCGTTCTCTTCCTTCAGTGTGTCCCAGCGAGAAAACACACCCGCCCTCTTTCGTACCATTCTGTTGGGCGTTCCCGTCCCTCAGGGTGCCAGCGCAACTTCCAACCCGCATCTTCCCCGGGAAAGCGTAGGCTATGTGGGAATGGCTCGTATATGTTGAGGAGAAAGTGGAGGCCGTCGGAAGCAAAGGAAGTGGGAGAGGATCGGTCCGAGGCTTTTGGTCGCGGAGACGACCGGTATAGGGGCCTTATGCGCGGACGGTCTTGTAATCGAATTGCTTCTCGAGGTGCGTCTTGAAACTCGCGCTGATCATGATGTTCGTTCCTGACCCGCACACCTAGACTCTTACATGTTGGATGGACCGCGCTAGTAGGTCGATTGCGAGCGATCATGATTCTCAAATATGTGCATTGCATCCGGGTAGGCCTACGCTCTCGCCTCCGACGGCAACGTGCAAGCACCTGGGTTCGAGTGGACGGATCAATCATCAATCGTTGCCCTTGGTCCTCCCGTACGACGCGGCGTACGTCCATCTTCAGCAGCAAGAAACCACGTGACGAGAGAGCGTTCAAGACCTCGTAGAGTTGCTGACAAAGTCTACCAGGTCTTTTGCGCACTTTCGTCACGTGTTTCTGTTTTCTCGTTTTTATAATTGAACACTTCCAAGTAAAACATGCAGGCAAGCCCCATATGACATGCAAACTTGGCAGTATTCTAATTTTCTTCCTGCAGCATTTATCCCCAGCTAGCTCCAAGACGCCTCTCCTTCAACAACAACAAAACCGCCCGTGGCCCGGGGCACACTTCCAGCGCTCTTTCAAACCTCATGATCATGATTATGCAGACACGCGCAGCCTTCTTCCTCGATTTCCACAATCCCAGCCACACCCATCCATAAAATTCTCCACATCACATTTCTGTTGGGCGTTGCCGTCCTTCAGGACCCGGGGTGCGGGAGGGTAGCGCAAATAGCCCGCATTCCTGCCATCTCACTCTGTTGGGCGTTCTCGTCCTTCAGTGTGTCCCAGCGAGAAAACACACCCGCCCTCTTTCGTACCATTCTGTTGGGCGTTCCCGTCCCTCAGGGTGCCAGCGCAACTTCCAACCCGCATCTTCCCCGGGAAAGCGTAGGCTATGTGGGAATGGCTCGCATATGTTGAGGAGAAAGTGGAGGCCGTCGGAAGCAAAGGAAGTGGGAGAGGATCGGTCCGAGGCTTTTGGTCGCGGAGACGACCGGTATAGGGGCCTTATGCGCGACGGTCTTGAAATCGAATTGCTTCACAAGGTGCGTCTTGAAACTCGGGCTGATCATGATGTCCATTCCTGACCCGCGCACTTAGACTTGTACATGTTCGATGGACCGCGCTAGCTCGATTTCGAGCGAGTCATAATTCTCAATATGTGCATTGCATCCGGGTCGGCCTACGCTCTCGCCTCCGACGGGAACGTGCAAGCACCTGGGTTCAAGCGGACGGATCAATCATCAATCGTTGCCCTTGGTCCTCCCGTACGACGCGTCGTCCGTCCATCTTCAGCAGCAAGCAACCACGTGACGAGAGAGCGTTCAAGACCTCGTAGAGTTGCTGACAAAGTCTACCAGGTCTTTTGCGCACTTTCGTCACGTGTTTCTGTTTTCTCGTTTTTATAATTGAACACTTCCAAGTAAAACATGCAGGCAAGCCCCATATGACATGCAAACTTGGCAGTATTCTAATTTTCTTCCTGCAGCATTTATCCCCAGCTAGCTCCAAGACGCCTCTCCTTCAACAACAACAAAACCGCCCGTGGCCCGGGGCACACTTCCAGCGCTCTTTCAAACCTCATGATCATGATCATGCAGACACGCGCAGCCTTCTTCCTCGATTTCCACCATCCCAGCCACACACATCCATAAAATCCTCCGCATCACATTCTGTTGGGCGTTGCCGTCCTTCAGGACCCGGGGTGCGGGAGGGTAGCGCAAATAGCCCGCATTCCTGCCATCTCACTCTGTTGGGCGTTCTCGTCCTTCAGTGCGTCCCGGCGAGAAAACACATTCGCCCTCCTTCGTACCATTCTGTTGGGCGTTCCCGTCCCTCAGGCTGCCAGCGCCACTTCCGACCCGCATTTCCCTCAGGAAAGTTTAGGCTACGTGGGAATGGCTCGTATGTTGAGGAGAAGTCGGAAGGAAAGGAAGTGGGGGAGGATCGGCCCGAGGCTTTTTGTCGCGGAGAAACCGGTATAGGGGCCACTATGGCACCGCTGGTACTTTCATTCTCAGACGGCCATCTAGTCAGTATATATTCAACGGCCGTCGTTTCAAGTGTGCGGCACGCGGAGCTCGGTTCTACGATCCGTGGCATTGTCCCAGATATTCTCGTCAGTCTCGTGTTCCTGATCAGGCTCGGACTCGGCTTATTGTGTATGTTTGGTGCGTACTCTCTCGCAGCGCCGTTGATGCAATCCGATGACAACGTCTACAAGGTCTTGCGTGCTTTTTCGTGACGTGTTTCTGTTTCTCGGTTTTATGATTCAACTTGTAAAACATTCAGGCAAGCCCCATGTGAGGCCAACTTGGCAGTATTTTGATTTTCCTCTTGCAGTATTTATCCCTTGATCTGAGGTCCGAGCCTGCGCAGGCGTACGTGCGCAGATGTCGATTACATGATCACATGTACCGCAGATTTGTAAGTTATTTGACACCAACTTTAGAACCTAACATCAACACGACCACTCTCCTCTTCGAATTTTCAAGTATCATATCAACGTACGACGTCGGCATATAATAAGCTTACTCTCCACCCAGGTTCCAGTGAAGTTGTTCTGTAACCGCACTATCAAACGTTCGTTCCCCTCCAGAGTTATATATCGCAGTTATCGCATACCATGTATTTCTTTCCTTCTTTTTCTGTCAGTCAACACGAATTCATGGACAAGCTTTTGTAGCTATATTTGCAGATAGACTTTGCATTGTGTGATACGGGTCGACTGTGTTGTCCCTAGACTTGACTTTGTGCTAGTATCTCGCTAGAGGAAGACTTTGTGTCATCCTGTTGGCCATGGCCGAGGAATCCGGTACTTCCAGTCATCATACGGTGCCGGACTCTGAAGAATCTAGTCTTCGTCCGACTCATCCCCCAGACGCCTCCGAGTTGCAAGATGCAGTTCGAATTATCACAAATATTCTCGGTACAGACCCTACCAACAAGGCTCGAGCCACTCTCCGGCCCATTCTCGACGGTTTGGAGCAGCAGCATGCCCGAATTGCACAATCAGCAATCCCACAGGATACATGTACGCGTCGTTGCCCTCAATTTCTTTCCATACTGAAAAAGAATGACCAGCGTCCATTAATATTTCAAATGCCGTCCAGAGTGTGGGGCTCATGTATGGAACACCGATATCTGGAGTCGAACCGATGGAACCTGCTGAAGGGGAATTTGTCTGGACTTCCGCGGAGTACGTTGTTGAAGAATCGGATGAGGCTCTACTCCCAGCTATTCAACTACCTCCGCCATGTCCCAGTCCACCAAAAAATTGCTGGTACCCACAGGCGCCCCCCTTCCACCTCGCCGCTCATAACGGCTATCGTCGGAAAAAAGTTTTCTTGTCCAATTTCAACGTCGTCGACAAACCCCTCATTCGGCAACGCGCTCTTTGTACAATCAATCCACCTGATATTGACCCCACATTTGACGCCAATGGCCACTTCGTCAAACGGCCACTTCCCGGAATGACTGAGCAAATCCTCGGCATCCCATACGTGCAGACAATAGATAACAACGCACGCCAAACGGTAACGGTGGCTGTTGCTCAAACACGTAAATCTCTGGAGATCTTCGGGCATGGAATCGCAGCACGGGTGGAAGTGTTGGAGGATGAATTGTATGCCTTGGCCTTCGGAAGCAACCCACATCGTTCAGATCTGCCGAGCATTACTGCGCTTTACAAACTCGGGCTCAAGCGCAACGATCGCTCTGGGAAGCCACCACCAGGTTCCACTTCCAACAATGGATCATACAGTCTGGCTTCCACCGTCGAGAAGGGCCAAGGGCAAGGATGTTTTCAGCCCGCCGTGCAAATATCCAAGCCTGCTGCGCAACATCTAATTGTATAATTATTCAATATATATATGCAATCATGTATTGCTCCAGCCAAAAAACCCATCGAAAGGTTCTCGGTGGCTCCACTTTGTGCATTCCTGAGACTCTCCTATACCCCTTCCTACAGCATGTATAACTGCCTTCGAGGTATAATCCTCGACGGGGTTTGCCAATACTGCTGCCCTACATTTGGGACATGTATATTTGGGTTGTGGGCCTTGTTGTTCAATCAGCGCTGCCACATACGGGAGGGCCCGAATACGTGGGCTCAGCAAGTGGTAAGGGGGTTGATTGGACACACGCCAGTCCGGATGAGCAGTTATATGTTGACAGAGAATGGTTCCTGAGGCGAAACCATTAAATCAAAATGTCGAGGGGAAACTTGTTGTACATTACCAAACCAGTCCACCAGACAATCAACACAAAAACTATGCCCGCAACCGAGTCTGTTGTGGGTTGGCAATAAAATCTGAGAAAGAAAGACGACTACCTACATATACGGTGTCCACATCGTTGTCATGCAGACCTCACAACTGATATAATGCCGCGCTTGAGAAGCATCCTGAGGTGCAATGTCAACAAAACAGTCCAGGATTATAATTCAAACACACAAGAACAAGATTTTCGGCCAAGGCCAGTTTGAGATCTCCGTTCTCTTTTAGAGCATGCTGGAGATCACCCTCAATTTTCTTGAGCTGGGAACATTTCTGCTTAAGGGCACAGATTTCCTGTCGAAGTTGGATGACTTGCTCCTTTCGGGAAATCGTAGCCTGTCGTTTGGGTGGGTGGGTTTCCTCGTCAGACGATATTACAATGCAATGAGGCTCTGAATCGGTATCGGTTTTCTTTCTCTTTGCCACTGTTGCCGGAGTAGGGCTATTGCTCCTGGGGGAGGCAAATTGAGATACCGACATTGAAGTTGGATTGAATCAAAACTGTTTCTATTTGTCCTTGTTATATAGAGCATACGGTACGATATAT
>JARJCP010000268.1:0-43476 GCA_029281795.1 Mycena crocata | reverse complement strand
TGCTTGCTGTGCATCGTCATCCTCCACCACACACTCGATCACAGTGCACAGTGGTCGATCCGTGGTTAGACCATGATTCTTCACCAAACGCAGAACCATATGGATACTCCCAATGACGAGAACCCGTTGCCCTCGACGCAGCACCTCAGCATCGCTTGGATCGATGACCGCGTGCCGAGGGGTAACAAAGGAAGAGTGGAATGCCACGAAGTCTGTAGTGACAACTTCAAGAAGCCGCTGTCCATGGAAGTCGAAGTGGATGGTGAGAGGAAGGATTGGTGTCCGCATACTGTCCCTGTACTGAGCATCACTACTGGTGCCAGAAACGAGAGACGTCCCAGAAGATCGGGCAGGAATTCCCGGTGTTGACGACGATGAGCCGCCCTCCTCATATGAGCTCGATATCTGCCCGTGCCCCTCGCAGATGTACTCCCTCCCAGCAATGGTCGCAGCCAACTTGCTCAGTGGATACGAAGGAGAACGGCTGGTGGCTCGACCGTCCCTTGAATAGGACAACCTCTCTTCCGCGAGCAGCGTCCCAAAGGTCAATCTACCCATAGTGACGGTTCCGGGAAAGGTCGAAAAATACTAGCCGAGTCACAACGCAACTTTTTCCCACATGGTAGTCTACCACCAGTCAGAAAATTGCAAATAGATTTACCAAGCCAGATCGAGACAAACGACTGAACTACAAAGTAAAGATGTACAACCCCCTTCACTCTCGTCGACGTCCACCACTGCAAGCACGCCACATCTCGCGCAGAGACCGCTGCGAAACACGCCAGCAAAACCTTAACCTCCTTCGCACTGTGCCAACCACTCCGACATCCATTATCACGTTGCTGTTGCCAACCCGCACCCAAATGATACGTCCACTCGGAAGCGCACACTCCAGACAGCTCGACATTATATCCTCAGAGACGCGCTCCAAAACCTTCGCTCTGCCTATCCAAGTAGAAGGGGCAACCAAAAAGGAACCCCGTCTAATTGACGCAATACACACTACAGCGTTAATGACGTATTCAAACCGAGTGGGTCTGAATCGATGATCCTGGTAGTCGAGATGCGCGGTACACAACAATCCATATCTTGAAGAGTGTAAACGTCCTGTTCGTAATGATCGACATCTGGCCAGGTCCGGCAACCAATTCCCCAGCCACTAGACCTAATCGCGTTTGCACTCTCCCTCTGCGTGAAGGGCGGACAACAACCAGTACGCCGTACGACGCCGACAAGGGTACTATAACTGCAACCCTCACCAGCAGCCACCGTCGCCACACTGCCCACCCCTGTAGCGCGCAATGGCAGACCGGGAGGAGTATCGAATTGCCCGACATAACGCGCACAGAAGGTAAAAACGATATCACCGACGAGGACGTGAATGTAAACATGAAAGAAATCCTCTTCACGGATGTTCATGTTAAAAGAATAGATGATTAATAAACAAGAGACAATATATAACAAACAAAAGGACACCTCGCCCGATTCGGAAGCGGGCGTTGAATGATTCGATCAGGCCAAACTAACCACGTGGCCCGGAACACCGCACCGCTTTGACAGGAGCGGCCCGTGGCGCTTCAGGTTTATTGCACCACCTTATGGCCCATCTCAACAGGACACATACTTCGAGCAATCCTTGATTCACACTGATCCCGTCACCTGCAACCGCAAACGGACTGTAGTTGTGATCCCCTCACAAGCGCCGTATTGTTGAACTTCCACTCAGATGATGTATCAAAACAACATTCTTGATCTCTGACCACATACTGTCCAAACAGCACCGGAAACAATGTATTTCTTGACCCCAACTACCGACAACCTCACTTTACCCAAATACGAATCTCCGGATATTGAGAATCTGTTGGATTATGAGTCCTCACCAAGTCCATTTAAGAAAGACTTTCCTTGGCACATACTCACAAATATAACTAACCAAAATAACATACCAGACCAAGCACCACCATACGACAAATTCCAACTCCAACAGAACCAAACCAACAAAGAAAAAATGTGGACTTGAACTTGTTCGGTTTGGTTTGCATTGCTCACCAGTGCTTCGAAAGACCCTGAATAAAGACGTAATGTACTTCAGAAGAAGACAGGGTGAACACTCTTCCACCCATGACACAACAAAAACATATGGAATCAAAAACTGCCCTAGTCTGCGCCAACTTTCAGGCTCAGAAGCAGATTTGGTGGTGCACTCGTCTTTGGCCGGATAATTCCTTTGCATATTAATGATCATTGCTTCGAAGGAAAATGATCAGCCCACCATCCCCGAACCGACACATCACACGGGAAAAATCTGAACGAAGACGGGTGCACTACCAAATCTGCTCTAAGATCTGAAAATCTGCTGCAACTGAATAGTACATGCAGGAAGAAAAACACACAGCGGCCCAAATATCCGTCGGAACTCTCACCAGCCGAAGTCAAAAAAAAAAAAAAAAAAAAAGGGAAGAAGAGAAGTGGGGCAAAAGACACCCAAGACGTTGTAAGTACCCGACGGTCAATATACTCCGCGCAACTTGGCAACCCCTGACACGGGCAAACTTTATCAAAAGCACTAAGTAACGCCGACATCCGACATCTTCCGCCATCAAAGATAGCCTCTAATAGAACCACGTGTACCATTGTCTCCAATACGATCATGGACCACTCATCAGCGAAGCAACTATTCTTCTCAAATCGGCGGACGTTCGCAAAGTCCGAGAACAACCTCCTCTCTCAAAGTGGTACATTGCTCGAACAAACCCGAATTCTACTACGTCTTAAACTTTGGCAGCCCTTACATAGCGTTGAAACTACCATTTGAAATAATCGGCACAGTCGGCTTCGCGGTGTTTGTCGCTCCCACAAGCACGGCTAAGAACTTGAGCAGCTTTCTCGCCGCCGCCACGTATGCTGGCTGTCAGTGCAATTAATCGAAGTGGTAAATGCTCCGACAAATTCAGCCTAACAAGGCCGCCAGGCACGATGGCGGTAGGCTTTTCAATTCCCGGACATACTGAACCGGCTTTGATAACAAACTTTTCAATACAACACTGCCCTCCGAGTCAATACACAGCTCTAACCAGCTCAATTGAAACTCCTTCCATCTTGACTGCAACCCTTTCGTTTTTAACCACCGCTAACACTACCAGAGATGAACCAAAAGTACGAAAATGCACGCGACGTGAGTACACAATATATTGACGTTCAAACCCCGGCTCCATAATGCCTAGGCACAAGACCTCGCTACTCTATGCGCAGACTATATCATCGAGAAACACCAAATCACAAACGTCCAGTACAAAGCTAGTGGCAACGTATTCGTCGTTTCAGACGCAAACTTCCATGGCACGCCTGTTGTTTTGAAACGATGGCATAGCGCCATAGTACCTCACTCATCCCGCGTAACCTTTACCAAGGTCCGTCCCCAGCTCGAGCGTACCGCTTATTTTAATGCTGCACAATAGCGACTCGTCCGTGATCTACACCTTTGGAAAACCCTAACTCATCCCAACATTTCTACTGTCTTCGGTGTCACGCTACATACTTCCAATCTGCCATCGCTAATAGTGCCAGCTCACCTCACCGTAATGGAGACCATCTCAAAAAATCCTACCACAGATATACTGAATCTGGCAAGACAAATTAGATTCGACTACACGTCCCAAACCAACATACTCACAGATGCGTGGCGTGGTGAAAGGTCTCCAGTATTTGCACGGACAGTCCCCTCCTGTTGTACACGGCGATCTCAAAGGCGTATTTAAGCATCACTTATCTCAATGTTATTCAGTACTGACACATACTTGAACAGTCCACCGTACTAGTATCGTCTTGCGGGACGATCCTCCTTTCTGATATTGGCATCACGAGAATACCACAACCACCAGACTGGAACTTTAACGACATCGATGACTCGAGATGGTGTGCACCGGAGATACTATATCCACCCCTTAGACCTGAATTCCCGACAAACGACGCCCCAAGCACACCTGATTCCACGCGAGCAGACAGTGTAGAGGGTGACATCTATGCTTTTGGAATGGTTTCATATGAAGTTCGTCTCGTATCAATAGCCGCTATCGTACATTAACCGCCGCCAGATGCAGGCACGGGAAAAACCCTTCCATGACACCAAACTAGGATGTACAGTCAGCATAAATGTAGTAGCGGGGAAACGCCCCGGCCGACCATCACAGGAACACAGTCCACAGTTAACAGACACCATATGGGAGTTGATACAGTCTTGTTGGGCACAGGATTACCGGGAGCGACGTAGGTGTTAAGTCAGCAAGGACATTTACATATTACTTACACCGCACCATTCAGCACTGTCTGATTCGATATTGACGGCGCTTTCAGCTGAGACCGTTTGATAGAGGCGCAGTTGCTGAATTCTTCGATGACCACCAGTTGGGACTTGCCATGTTTATCCGCCTCGCATGCTCTCGCCTTTTCCATGACAATAGAATTTTATACTGAGACATACACTTCTTCTCATACTTACCAGTGCACAATCTACAATGAAATCCAGATTTATTACGCATCCTTCGAATAAGGTCGTAGTTCGTACCAATCGAAAAAATCGTAAAGCAGTTCGGCTGAGAATCCATCTCCACATTCCCACTGCTTGTGAACGCGCCGGCATCAGAGCCAGCGAAGGCCGTCTCGCAGGAAAGGATGCCATGATCAAGCAGACACGTTGTTTTGCTTGGATATTCTCTGTGACGATCGGATGCGAAGGGCCTGGGCACGTCATTTTCTTTTTGCCAGTGGGAGATATCCAGGAACAGGGAAGCGAGGAGTTCTGACGTACTTCCGACGTCGACGCGTCGACAGAAATCCGACGCCTCGACATCATTTACCAGCGCAGATGTCTCCGTTCCAGCGTCCCATACTCTGATAATTCGGGAGTCTCCGCCAACTAGAACTATACCAGCAGTTTGTTTCCAATACATCACAATGCCCGCACCCTGCTTCACCGTGACGAGTTCGTTGAGCGCACGAAATGCGCTGACCATTTGGACAGGTCCCTGGTCCACGCTCTGATCGTAGTTTCGATACAGCCGAAGAACGCCGTCAGCTGAACAAGGTATAAGCTGCAACATTATTCCCACTGAAATGAAAACGCTTACACGACCCCGTCATCATGATTCAACCGACATCTTAGTTGATAACTTGCAATGATGCCACGCTTGTACCCAACGGATTGCCGTTATGGAAAGAGCTGAGTCGTCGACGCTGCGACCCCTCCCAAACGCTGCCAAAACGTTATTATGAATCAAAACTGAGTGCAAAAACACAAACCTGGCATTCCACGCATTCGATAAACATTATTTGGTTTCGATGAAGGAGGGACGACACTGGATGACAAGCGAAAGCTGTCGTAATCTATGCGGAGCATGCAGATTCTCAGGTGAAGTTCGTACAGAACGATCACACGAAGCGCGAAGAAAAAAAATGCGGTCGAGGTAAGAATGTCTTCCGCTCAGACGGTGCCGTCGAGATCAGAGCTGTTTGGTCCGGCTGTATGGTCGAGGTCGTGCCTGCACAAAGTAAGTAAGGGAGAAAATTAGCAAAAGAGAAAAAACAGATCACCACAAAGCAACAGTCCAGTCTCGAATCGAACGACGATATTCCATGGATTAACAATATCCGGAATCTAGCACCCTTACAACTGTACCACTGAACTGTAACTGCTAGCAAGAGTTGCGGATGATGACTCGTAACGACAGTATGCAATTACTAACAATTGATGTTGACTTCAAATGGTGAGTTACCTTCTTGCGTACTTCTGCATTCTCCGTTCGATCGAGTCGTGTAAGTGCTGGACAATGGAAGCCGTACTTGGCATTCGAGATGAACCCTGTAGACGGCGGCGCCATCGAGGGAATGCGTACTAGCAACTTGTCCGTGGATATGCCCCACCGACTTCCGCTGATTGGTTTTGGTTAAAGGGCCAAATCCGACTTAAGTCGACTCTTATGCCTTTGATAAGATGATGGCGGAACGTCCGGCCCGACGGAATCTCAAAGATGAACGTAAGTACTTATGCAATGCTGTGCATTATGGACTTCAGAGGAAGGCTTGAAGCTGCTTGAAGCCGCTGACGCACCAATGCCGCTCAATAAAACAAATACTTAACCCTGCCTGGGCCGTCGCAAACCAATTATGCTCTTTAAGCGTGGTGTACTACCCTAATACTACTATGGCGCTACCTTGTCCGTACAACATACATTCGAGCCGCCAAAAAACAAAAACAAAAAAAGAAAGAAAACATCACGACATTTTTGAAGCAGAGAATAGAGAGGAGACGACAGTTACTGGTAATAACCCTGGAATCTACCCCCAGGTCCGAAGAACCACGGACAATCCTTACCTCCCCAAGGAACAAACTCCCCTCTAACATTCGTCTTCAACCTAACTGGCTCACCCAACTTCGAATTGAAACCGTACCAAGCAATCGGAATATCCATTCCAATAATCCTCGAGTCCACTTCGAGACGACGCGCCAGCACCTCATACAAGCGCAGCGCCACAACAGCGTCGGTGGCCGCGTCTCCTCCAATGATCAGTTCGACGGTTAATATTGACCAAAGGACTTACAACGAATCTGTTCCTCTGACAACCTCGCAGCCCAATCACTAACCTGCAAACTCTTATCCACTCGGTACCCCAAAATCTCCTTGGCACAATCCTCCATTCCAACGTTCTGAAATCCCCCTTCCGAAAATTTATCGGGCAGAAGCAGCCTCGTCATGAGACCGGGGTCAACGAGACGCTGCAGTTCAGATCGCATATCATTCCAAAAAACAGCCACGTCATTTGCAATCCCCACGCCCGCTTTAATGATGTCAGGAGACGTGAGGACACGCCTCAACTGCGCAGGGTATGCTACACACAATGTCAGACAGGAATGGCAAAAGAACAACAACAGACCTCGCATCTCGCGAACATTTATTACCCATACCACGTTGCCGCGCGCAATCTGTACCACACAGAGACCCATAGTATTCCAAGCATACGGGAAATTGGGATTGAGACTATCCTCGACAACTTGCCAGCCCAATATAGCGGTCTTCCGACTGAGACCTGGCCGAAAAAAAGCATAATTGATGACTTTCTCCTCTGGAGTCGGCTCCCGTTTAACGAATTCGGAGTCGAACCCTATCACGCCGTCCACGATTGTCGCCAACGCCTCATTAACAGCGACCTCCGTATTGAGATAATGGACCACGAATGTCTGAGGGAAAAGCTTCGCAGTATTAAAACAGCGAAAGAAATATACGCCCAACTACCGTACGTACCGGCAGATCAGCGCATCTCACCCCACTGACACCTCCAGCCTCGACCAACAATTAACAAACCTGATTGACACACAATGAATACATTGCACTTACCACACCATCGATCGCAGCATCAGCACAAGGGGTCGACATGGCAACGTACTCACCAACACGTCCAAAAACAGCCAAAAGTCTTGTTGGAAGGGACCTCGGTTGTATGTCAGGAAGTCAACCGGGCTCCTCTTATACCCACGGAATCTGTAACCACAACCACAAACAAAACCACTGAGACTCCAACGCTCTCCAACGCTTACCGGACATTACGCGCAATCACAACCGCAGCCCCCCTGCGGAGCGATGTCTTAGGATGTCTTCTTGCTCGGGTAACACAAGCGAGAGATCTTACATAGGTTGAAGCGACGCACTTGAACACAATCTAATCAACTCAGGATTACCACATGGCAAGAGAGTAAATACAACATCCGATTACAAGAGTAGAGACGACGGACTGTGCGCGTAGCTCTGCGAGCTGCTGTGCATGTACAACATTCCAACGAAATGCGTGGAGCAACACGCTACTCCTACGCGCTTGTCTAAACACGCCTATACCACTCAACCACCCTTGGATGAGCTCGAACCTACTAAATCAGTTCCGAACACAGATATAAACACAAGTCAGAAGTACCTTATCACGGGAAAAATTCAGAACTTGTAAACCGTCCGCTGAAACTGCGCGGGAGAGCGCGACATAGGCTTGACCTGACAAAGGAGAAGAAAATATTAGAAAAGGGAGAAACATACAACCCTCGCCCACCTTTCTCAAATACACGTCTTAGATCGACCTTCACCCTAGCTAAGCTGGAGCCCTGCGATTTGTGAATACTCATCGCCCAGGCCAATATCAAAGGAAGCTGTTACAGTACTCAGTAGAAGGAAGCGCGCAGCGTAGAAACCAACCTGGGACCGGGATGCTTGAATGAGCCCGGAGGGCAGCTCGATAGTAAACAGATACGGATGCACCACCATACTCCGAGTACGACCGCCGAGAAGAGAGAATACCACCAAGGGATACAGCACACGGCCATCCTCTTGCATTGCGTCCTCTGCAACCAAGACATAGCTGGCGTCAGGACTACTTCCGGAGCCTGAGTCCACGAATCCGACGACATGTCCGACAGTCCCGTTGACCAATTCCGAATTTAAATTTCGCACCAACATAACCTAAACTACAGGCGTCAAAACACACCACCGGAAAAGAAAAAACACACCTGAGCACCGATCTTCAAAGCCAGATGCTTCTGCACCACGAGGCCACCTAGAATTCTGTCGCGTTGCTCATCGTCGGTGACTGCACCACCGTCAACAGCGTCAAAAACCCTACGACGCCCCTTTAATTGTGCCAGACGCCTCAAATTAGCTACGTCGACATCATAGCGACGAGGGAACCTACTTAAAAATCAGACACGGCCAGTATACAATACAGAGAGACAAAAGTACTCACAACTCCGTCGCTTCTGGGCCGTCCGAAAATTGGAGAGGTCTCGAAAGCTTTGTAAGAAATTTACAAGCTTCATCCGAAACAGAACCTATCCTTATTTCATGAAGCAAAGCGGCAAAATCTGGTACGGAGATTGAACGACAAACTTGACGGTGGATTTCCGAAAATTTACCTCCGTCTTCTTGACGAAAGGTCTTTGTGAGAACGTGTACATCCTTGAATACCGCGTCCCACATGGACCCTTCGAAAGCAAAAATGGCACGAGAAGATTTCTCTGCCGATTTCTCTACCGGGGGCAGCTGAAGGAAGTCTCCAGTCGCAACGACCTAAAAACAACTACTCAGAACCTGCGGTGCTTTCAATGTAACAAAACGCACTTGTATGCCTCCGAACGGCTCTTCTGAGTTCTTTAACGCCGATGCTATCTTCGCGATCTTGTCAAATATAACAGCGTCAAGCATCGACACTACAAGGCCATCAGCATAGCAGATATACAGCATCACGTACAACCTTCGTCCACCACCAGTGTCCTGACATTCATCCACCGCGTCAAAGCCTCCCCGTTACGGCTGATTTTGCGCAGAAGAGTCGGGACACTATCAGTCCCCAACCCAATACCCGCGAAAGAATGGAGGGTAATACCCCCAGCGGCACAAGCAGCGATACCTAACACGGAAGGTCAAGACGCAAACCCGCGTACGTGAACAGCTAACCAGTAGACGCCGTCACCGCCACAGCACCACTCAGGCCAGCATACTTATTGCGAAGACATGCTATGATTTCGTGAAGAAGGTACGACTTTCCGGTCCCTGTTTAACCCCATAAACAACAGCACCAGCCATAACAAGAGAAAAACCCACCAGCATTACCGGTAAAAAACACATTACACCCGGTCAGTGCAAGCTCGAGTATCCCACTTTGCTCAGCGCTCAAGGACGAACCTACAACATATGAGCGTGCCCATGACAGAAAAAAAAAGTAAAGGGATTCCTACTAGAAGGCCCTACGCTACCGCTGAGCGTACTTGCCGTCTCCGATCCAGAACTCACATCCAACCCCTCCTCCTGCATGCTGTTAGTTAAACCAGGACCCAACGTACCACCGACATCCCCGACAACGCTTGTTCCCTCCAAAAGAGACACCTCGGCGGCAGAGGAAACATTCTGAATAGCAGGACGCAAAGGCCCCGATAGCCAATAACAATGAAGATTGCTCTGGACGTCAGCCATGGAGAAAAAAACTGCTGCTAGATCAAAGATCAAAAATCGATGGCAAAACGCACCTCCTATATCTAAGACGACGACCGGCGGACTTGTACGCGACGAGAAGCATTTCATTAAGCGAAAGAAAGAGGACCAACAGATAACCGACATGTACTCAGAGTTGACGCTCGCAAACCAGGCAACATTCGACAGTTCGGTTATCAAGTTAACCGATACCCTCATCGCAAAGCATCACAACGTGATGCCAGATAACCCGGTTTCGGCAAAGTACCTAACCACGTGAGCACTTCCCCCTTTACCATAGACGACCACCTCAAAACCTCAATACTTCAAGTTACACCATGCAAACTTTACACGTCCAAGCGGCATCTACAGAAAGACCTCACCAGTCTATCACTGTACATTTCCATGGCCCGAGCTACCAAATTATGGCGTACAACACGAACTCCGTCCCACCGAACAGCGCACAAAGTGGCTTTCAACCACCGACGAACCCTCAGACAGGTCTGTTATGACGGAACTGTCTTACGCACACCTGAAAATGTTCCAGCCGAGACTTAGAGAACGTCGAAAAAGCAAACCGAAGACCAACAAAAAAATTAAACGAATCCTCCCCGTCAGCTCGGACACAGTCAGCTCGAACACGGTCGTACGACTCATCCTCAGACTAACAACCGTTACTATAGACTGCGACACCGCCACCAGCCCAGCAACCAGACCCACTGTTTGGTCAAGAGGAATTAGCATCCCTCTCGAAATGGTTCATTACGACTCTCTTCAACTCTTCAGCAAACCAGCAGACCAACCGCGACAAACCCTACGATTCTCTCACGCGATTCATCGCCTACGTCACTTATCGCATGACACTCGACGACTGCGTAGCCTACGGAGCGCTTCTTCTGCTCGAAAGGCTGAAGGAACGACACCCTGCCGCGACCGGTGCATCCGGCCGCCGCCTCTTCCTGACCGCGTACATAATTACTGCAAAGGTCCTCTACGACGAAACTTACTCAACTTTATCGTGGACAACGTGCCTAAGGAACTTGTACACCGTAAACCAAATCAATAAAATGGAACGGGAAATGTACTACTACCTCGACTGGAATCTAACTCTCCACAACGACGACCTGGTGGCTTTCCAACGGAGAATACACGAGGACTTCGACACGTATAGACTGACTACCGCCCTTCAAACAACCGTCCCACAAAGTATGCCTTCTTGTCCTATTACCTCAATCACATATCAACCTGTCTTCACTCAATCTTAGGTGGTCGTGCAAACAATCGCGCAAATGGACAGAAAAGAAGATCCACGTCAGCGCCTCACATTCTGTAGAATCGTCAGAAACAACGCATTTATACCGCAATGGCGAGACCATTATTTCTGTTCTATAACCAACTTCCTTTAAACAAACCGAACTACATTACCACCGATTAAGTCAGCAATCGAAAATAAAATGTCGAAAATAAGATGGCATACCCAGGACAATGAAAAAAAAAAAAAAAAAAAAACCCCGGCCCGGCTCCGCACCGTTAACCCGGACAAAAAGAGAAAACGTTGGCGTTGGGCACGTGCTTGCAACGAAAAAAAAAAAAAAAACACAACAGTGACCACTCACCTACACGGAAAGATGCCACCGACCGACGACACTAAGAGAAAGATTATCAATTTAGTAGATTCTGACTCAGAGTCAGAACTTGACGCCGCTACTCGAACACATCGTCAGTAATCAACTCCTCACATATCCCGTAACCCCGGTCAACTGTCGAACAGCAGCCCGCGCTTACAGCAAAATTACTGGCCCCGGATCCTCCCTCCAATGCCCAATTCTAATTGACATAGTTCCCCGTCGCCCTAACCAGACTAGCGGCATATTCCAGCGTATGCTTTATGACTAATTCCATTTGAGCTCACCTAATAATCGTTGGCACAGTACCATACGAAATGATTACACTTATATTCGTACTCTGCGTTGAAGCAGAAGACGATGTCCGCACCGCTGTGGAAACAACCACAGTACTACGACATACATGCCACCTTTGGAGAATTATCGCCGGCGCGATAACCCGAATACGATCCATAATATCGGTTGCTTTCGCCGTTGAAGACCGACACCTAGGTTCCATCGCATCTTTACACGCGCTTAAAGAAGCAATAAAGGCGGCGGGATCCTGTCCGCTGCGAATCAAATTCCGTTTTCCAGTCCAATCACCACAAATGGAAACGGCGTGTATATTGGCACAACATGTATTCAAGAAATTGCGCCAGTGCAATTACTTGGACATGGACGGACAAGGGACATGCATTCGTCGCCTCATCAAGGAAGCTAAAGTCGCGACATTAACATTCAACGAAGCTGTGAATACCATCCGCATCAACTGCTCCCACATGCACATATGTCCCGCTTCCTCGCCCCTCCTAGATCTCAGAACTGCACAATATCTGACGGATCTCAACACAGATATGGAAATCCTCCTTCCCAACGCGACACTGCCCCCCGACGATTCCCCCTCATTTCCAGCATTAGACAGCATCGCTGTCAACGACACCCTGACCAACATACTCGCATTACTACAGCAATCTCCAAACGTCAGGACGCTCAACTTTACCCCACATGTTCTCAGCTACAACGGCACAGCGCTCATCGTACATGGCCCATCGTCGTCGCCTTTGCACCTACCTTCTGTCGAAACCATCACATGGAACTCTGCACCTATACCAATCCGCACTCCAAACGTACGCCACATCGTTGTACTGAATCGCATCCCATTCCACCTTTTTCATCCCCCCACCGGATTCATGCGCGCATCCCTGCATACATTCGACTGCACCACGTCGAACGACGTAACAACAAATCAACTCATGACGATACTGGACCTCTTTGACGATATTGAAGTCATGAAAATATCCAGTGGCTACATAGGTCAACATCGATCCGCGTTCTACGACAAACTACGACATCGGCTGCAAAAGGATTACTTCTGGAAAAGCGTTCAAACATTTCGCCATCTTGCGGTAGCCGACTTGGTACCTAATACGGACCAGCGAGAATATACCCTCCTACGAGCAGGCCAATTCGTTCACAACGAACTGGAAACCGAGTTCCATGCATCAGGGCTCCTCCTCGGTGTCTGGGGTCCCTTCCACTCCTTCGACGTTCGTTGTGCCGATGCATGGAACCCGACGAACGACAACAATCTTCGCGAACATATACTTAGCATGCGCCTGTGGAAATCTCCACGGGAACGGCCACACGACACAGACCTAGTTGTTGTCGTGAACAGCATGTCTGTCTTCGAAGATCTTATCCGCAGCGGTATTAACATCTCAATTCACGGTCGCTCCGACCTCACCTTTACTACGTACCATTTTCATCTATCACGCAGATTGTAACAGCATTTCATGTTCTACGAAATGTACATATTATACACAAAAACTCAAAATATTATTAGCTTGCACTGCGGCCTTACATGCTGCCTACTACGTCGCTCCCAGTCCCCCGACAGTGCCTCCACACTCTCCACCGACTCGTTTCCGCTGTACCGATCCCCCGATGGAGGCAGAGACATTGGGCCTCGCTTCGTCAGCGCAGCACCTCCGCGCGATATCCACACCTCGAAAGCAGTTAACTGGTCGGCGAAGGATCGGCTTGGGATTCTCGTCTCCGGGAAGTTTAGTAGGTTGATTCTACCCCATCCGCCCCAGACGAGATGCGAGGATAACAGTGCGAGCATGACAGGGGAGTCGATAACAACTATGCACCGCGGTATGGCATGGGTTTTGCGAAGCAGTAAGGTATTGGAGATGAAGATGACGCATCCATATCAGGCGCTATGTCGTCGGAAAAATGTGCCCCGTTCGTACCCAGACCATTAAGAGCGGGACGCGACTGGCTGCGCGTTTCATCCGAATGGGAACTTGGATATCCATTAGAACCATTAGGACGCTCCATTGAATCGTCCCTCAGCCAGTCGCCTTGACTTGGCCCATCTAGGACATATATTAGAAATATAAAGTGCTTGCATGTATCAACGCACCAGTCACAAAGGTTGCTCCCGTGCGCTTTATCTGCGGAGGTTGCGCACGCGGTGAGGAGGAATTCTGGGCGAAGGGATCGGCACAAGGAGGCGCTGCGAGGAACACCGCAGGCGAGAAGGACGGCACGAGCTGTGGAAGGCAGTGGTCGCGTACGTGTCGTTGTGACTCGATGGTGGCCGATAGAGAGGTCGAGATGACGAGTGACATGCCAAATTCTAGGAGCTTTATTTTTGCCCGACAATGTGAA
This sequence comes from Mycena crocata, assembly GCA_029281795.1. Lineage (NCBI taxonomy): Eukaryota > Fungi > Basidiomycota > Agaricomycetes > Agaricales > Mycenaceae > Mycena > Mycena crocata. The sequence continues at coordinate 29,192 of JARJCP010000268.1, read as the reverse complement.
CTCGGACGCGTAGCTAAGATCTTTCCATGCGAAGTAGATAGAAAGAGCGTTGATGACTGCATTCAGGACGCGTTATTCTACATACCGCAATAGCTTGTCTTCCACTCTCGCAGAGCAACGCTGTCTGTGAAACACCGTCCTCCGTCAAACTATCCCACTTCCTGCAACATTGTGAGAGGAGTAAACGTGAACCGAAGGGAAAAAAAGAAAACTACTCTTTGGAAGGCTTGTGGCCACTGCTCTGGCCCCGTCGATAGCATGGTGTACTGAGGCCGGTTACTCAACACGCCAGCCAGACCACGCCCCGGCACACGACAGATAACCGATTTCCACCAAACACAGTGTTGAAGAACATTCATCATCGCCTAACACCATCACACCCCCGAAATCGCGTAACGCGCCGGCCGCGGAATCCCACGCGAAACTCTCCCAAGAAAAGGAGAGACGAGACTGATAATACCCAGAGATAGGAGAACAAGGAAGCGAGCGGCTCTGAAGAGATGAAAGAAGATACGGATAATACCCGAAGACAGACAGCAGACCAAGGAAGCGAACGACAAACATTTACGTAACCGAAAAAACTGTGCCTAGCACAGCCTCCGTTACCGATCCACTGCTACATGCCGTACACAATATATAAACCAGCAAAAATAGCCCACAGTACCGAACTATGCCCACACTATACATAACAGGCTTCCTAAGAATGCCCCGCTCGCTACCCTTAACCTCATTTTGACCGCTTTCATGGATAACTCGTACTATCACAACCCGGACTCAAGTACCACTTCATGTAACAGAACGCAAATGACGTGGAAAAGAACGACTACATACAACGCATGACACCATCACAAAGTTGTCGCCTTGCAGCACCCGCCACTCGAGAGCGCACCCACTCTCGTGCCCGACCCTCCGCTTTTCCCGTCCAACGAGAGCTTTTTCGCCCGCATGGGTGACAGGCAGCGCTCCGCGTACCCCAAAACATCCTTGCCTTTCGGCACCTTCAACCACGGGTCCGCACTCACCTCAATAAACAAGACGCCCGAGCCGGGTACACTACGCCTCGGGAACATGGCCCAAACCTACTTCAACTCGGCGCTCCAGTGCCTTGCTCATGATCCCGAACTTGCGGAGTACTTCCTTAGTGCGTTAGGGCATGCACGGTGCGATGTCCCGCTGCCGGCGCAGACGCACGATTCAAGACGCAGCTGCAGCGGTTCGCTCCGCAGTTCAGCGGGTACTAGAAGCACGACGAGCTTCGTTGACCGATCGGTACAGGCAGACTTGGTCAACAGAAACGGGTACAAATATTTCGCGAACATCCTCGACGCACAAGACGAGCCGCCACTTCCCAACTCGTCGGAGCACAACGCGAAGTGCTCTTTCATTCTAGCGGCGGCATCGCGAGACTCTCCTCACAGCCAGGATACGTGTGTTCGTCAGCATGTTTTCGACTTCTGTTTCGATAAGTTGGACGAGCCGGATTTCCTGCTGCGACAGTAGAGGGCACTGTGTATAGCACACATCTGGGACGGGCATGACCAGAACAAGGTGCTTGGTGTGAATTCCGGGACGCAGGACAAGCTTATAACGCTGCTCTCCGACTTCAAAATGGAGGTAGCCGTCGTCACTGGTGCAACTCTCATCATTTGGGATGCCGCAAGCTCTATGCGTCGGAAAGAAATCGTCGTTCTTCTCAGCTATCTCGTCAAGGAGTATCGAGGCTTCTTCGTCAGTTGCGCGTGGGTGAAAGAGCCGCATCTGGTGCCTCGTAGGCCACCGGATCAGCTCCCTATTGTCCTTCAAGTTCTCCTCTGCCAGCCCCACCGGTTGCGTGCCCTCATCCTTCCCTCGCAATTTGTTGATTTCGGACTATAGGCTGTTCATCTCGTCCTAACCACGCCGCCATCACTGCGCTCGTCCTACGATGCACCACATCAGCCGCCGGCAGACGCTATGGCTTATAATGTCATCGAAGCGCTGGTAGAGGAGCATATGGAGCGCCCAAGGACGAGACGTCGTTCGGGCACGCGACGTGGTCATCATCACGGAGGGTCGGCACCCAGTGCAAGCAGCACTGTCTCCCCCATGGATGCCAACAATAGTATCATTCTTCGGCTGGGAATGGGCGTCGGCATGGCGGATGTCTTGCCACTTAAGATCACTTTTTTTGACTGGTGCAGCGAGTACTTCACCAAGCCGCAAATGAGGGTATGTAAATCCCCCTGATTGTAGACGTGATTTATTGACATCCCGTTCAGCAAGCGGAGGCGGACGAACCTGGCAGTATCCAGTTCAACTATCAGATGTGGCGGCAGAACCGGAATAATAATGCCCTCGATGAAACTGGACGGCAGAGCGAGATTGCGGGTATGTGGAAATATACTACTGGATCTACAAGATATTGACGGTTAAGCAGAAAGGCGTCGGTGGGATAGACCAGTCACAACGCTACACGTCCCGGGCCATCCTCTCACGACAGCATTCCACGCGTTCAATAAACATGTCTTCCTCGGTAACGAATCCAATGTTGCCAGGTTCGTGCTTTTGAAGTCTAGGGCCACACCTACTTCATGAACTCGGTGCTCCAGTGCCTTGCTCATGAGCCCGAACTTATGGAGTACTTCCTTAGTGCGTTGCGTTGACTTTTATTTTTATTGAACCTAACAATCTCCCAGCTGTCGTCTTTCAGGAGGAGCTCAACCCGGACAACCCGCTGGGCATACACGGTGCGATGTCCCGCTGGCAGCGCAGACACACGACTTCAAGACGCGCTGAACAGCGAGTACTAGCAGCACGACTCGCGTCCCCTTCTTTCCACGGGACGTACCCGCCCACATCATCGGTAAGACACGATCACTTAGCACACGCTCCTCTTCAGACGAACGACCTTCTCGACATTGAACTACTTATGCCCCCCAATGCTCTACATAAACCGCTGATAACCCATGCTACCATACCTTCATGTAACACCCGGTACATCACATAAAAGCGTTAGGATGTACTGGCTGAGGGCGCGATACGTAGCAACGACGCGTCAGCAAATCTACGTCATGTCATATCCTAAAAAGGAAATCTTGGTCACGTGGGACTTCCAAACGGAGATAACTCTGCACATAGTGTAGACCCGGATACTTATAGTATCCAGGCATTTGACTCACCCTGAGCCTACGGGCACAAAACAAAAGCGATCCCGCCGACAAATGGAGAAGAGATTATATTGACGGCTGCTCAAAGCGCTATAGCGTATGCGTTGAATTGACGGCGAGTGAGAAGGAATACACGGAGCCGACCTGGAGGCGTTTTAGCGATTCCCGTCAAACAATAATCTCGACAACGTACGGTGGATTGGACAGCAATAATCTTGTATCAGCCCTTCCGGATTTGCGTTCGACAAGAAACTGAAAGGCCTACGGCAGTATAAATGTTTCACCGCTCGCTCAGGATCCGATTCGTATTCGTTGAGCGGCAATTACACCCCAGAAGGAGCATGAAGAGAGGGGTGCGAATGGAACGCCGACGCCGAGTTTTGAGACACGCATCATGACCTCTACACCCAGTTAAATGGCCATGGTTCCTCTCTCATGCCGCCGCCTACTTCCTGATTTTCGCCTTCCGATAATTTCGATTCGGCGCCGCTCTACGATTCTCGGACAACAGTTGAATCGCAAGCACCGGCAGAGTCTCTGTATCCTCCCGGTGATGCTTGAAAAAGTTTCCCCAACGGAGTCCGAGTCCCTGGTTGTGGGAAATGTCATTTTGCACCCTAGAGTATTTTCAGGGCTTGACGGCTGGAAGAGTGGAAACGATTGAGCCCGAGGGAAACAAATAAATGGGCTGGGGACTTGAGTTTCTTCGCGAATGGAAACCGTGGTGCGCAAGTTGAACGTGTCAAACTTATGAAAAACGACATGGCGGTATTCACACCGAGAGAAGCGAGATTTCGGTTGACCCGATGTTAGTTTCGAATAGTAACCCAAAACGTTGAAAATCAGTAGTGCCAATATCAGTGCCTGAAGTTGTAGAATCGGTACAGCTGAAATGGAATCTACAATGTAAAATCTTGCCACACACATCGCTGCCGCCGAAACAGAAGCCGATGTTTCTGATCTCCGGTGTCCCGATATAGCACCCGAAACTGAAGACATTGGCTTCCCTTTTGGCATCACTGAAATGACTGGTTTAGGTTCTGATTTTCAGTCAACCGAAATGAAAGCCGAAAGCAATAGTTTTGGCTGTGCCGAAATGTATTTTTTGCTGCCAGGCAATTAATTTTGGCACAACTGAAAGTAATGATTTCGGTGCTGATTTCTGTCGAGCCGAAACTCGTGCCGAAACTAACCATTTTGTTGATACTGAAAGGAAAGTTGATCTATGGACTTTTGAGTCCCGTATTGATGCGTCTGGGATAAGAAAATTTGGGTTCCGGTTTGGCGGCATCGATATACATCACGAAATCATCTATTTCGGCTTTACTTTTAGTTCAACGGATTCTAACACTTTCGGCCCTGATATCAGCACAACTGATGTGCAAAATTTCAGATCACTTTTCGAAACCAACATCGGGTCAACCGAATTTCGCTATTCTCAGTGTGAATATTCTGCAGGAGGCTGTCCGAGGCTAGGCCTTCCGCATTCGGAGGTTGCCCCAAAACGGACTTCGGCCGACGTCGGGCTTTCGGCGTCCGATTCGCGTGGCAAATCAAACAACAACCCAACATAGCCAGTCTGAGTTGAATCATCCGGAAGTTCCCTGCATGACATCGTATTCTTCTCACTGTGTCTTTGCTTAACTGGTAGTAAGAAGAATATGATAGGAATCAGTGTCTGCGCTGCCAACCGGCCAGTGGCCAACCAGTGGCCACTTTTGTTTCACCTCGGTCGAACTTGTCGCTCAATTCTCAATACCATCCTGCAGTTGGTAGTGTCCTTCACAACTCCTGAACCTCTAGGTTCGAATCGCCCTTCAAAGACCTATGCTGATTATTGCATACGCTCCTTGCGATGGCGATATAGTTATCTATTAGGCTGGCTGATTCTCCCAAACACTGTAAGGGGGATACACAGTTGAAAGGCAAAAAAAAATGGATCTCCTCAAGAATTCAATCGATAGATGTTTTCCATATCTGACATCTAGATCACCCTTGAGCGCTGTCTGGTCAATTTGAGGTGGGAATCAGATTTTTTTGCACGCATTCGCCGAAAGCGAAAGAACTCTCAACGGCAAATCTTGATCCCAGCATTGGATGGGCAAGGAAAACAGGTTCGTGTGCGGGGAAATGCCGCGTACATTGTTTCTGGAGACCACGACTCATGCTATGTTTGTATTTCTACCGAGAAAATCCTGAAGGTTGAACTTTCTACACAACGTGCAACAGCATTAATCCGTTGAGCCACTCATCATCTCCTCCCTCATTTTCAGCAGCTTCCACCAGCCATCCAGTCTCATCCGGCCGGGCAGTTTATTCCACAGACGGTGTTGCGCATCCGCAACAGCAGTCTCCAGGTCCCGGACACAGATATCGCACAATTGAACCTGGGAGATCTGGTCGGAATCCCAGAATCGCATCGGGTCGAAGTATCTGTCGCATTCCCCGAAACGTAGAACCTTCGCCCCGGCGTCATATATATTCCACGAGCAGGCATTGGACTGCGTACAACCCTTTACCACCTCCTTCGGTGACTCCAACCTGAACTCCCACCGGCAATCGAGGCGCACCGCCTGGTTGTAGAGGATGAAATGTCGGCCTGACGGTGGGAGGGAGTCCCATTCGGTCGTTTCCTGGACCCTGTGCAGTTGGTGCCGTGGAAAGCAGGAGATGGAGTAGTAGAGTGCGGGTAGCAGCCACGGAATATTATACACGATCGCCGCCGCGACCACAGACATGTGGGCTTCGAGCTCGCTTCCAGTGTGCTCAACGCGGCATCGGTTTTCTTCACTGGCGAGGAATGATTCCAACGTCGGAGGATAAATTTTCTCCAGATAAAGGACCGCAGAATTGAAGAGGGTGGGGGAATCGTATTTGCTGCTGAGGCGCAGGATATCGAGGACAGCGCTCAGTTTCGTCCCAGAGCGCGACACTTCGAAGAAGCTAGAGATGCACATCAAGATTCAAAACAGAATACTGATTAGGTGGAAAATTGACGCACCTGGGTTCGAAGATGGCGGTGACGAAGCTCTCGACGTCCGCGTCGCTGTCCCAAAGGCGTACCGCAGGGATCCCCTCTACCATATCGGGGGGACCATCGAGGGACTGGGGAAATGAGAACATGTCGGAAAAAACTGAGGACGACTCGGCCAAATTTTGGGCGTATACACGGAAACAGCGTGTCTTGTCGTATATGACAATGTCTCCATCTGCGAACCACAGATTCCCTTTCTGATAGATATACGAGTGGTGCAGCTTGACAGTCCCGCCGTTCTCCATCGTGGATGCGGTTCTGTAGAAAGGGTTCAACTTGAGGGGGGTTTCAACCAATCTGAGACGTACTCACTCCTGATTCAGGAACAACTCGGCGGCGGGTTCATCCTACTCGACCCAGCACCCTGACAAATTCCGGCCGAGAGGTTGAGAACAAACAGAGAAGCCAGTCAGTACTATAGTATTATATCGATACACATTCTCTTATATGGTTACAAAAAATACAACATCCCCCTGGACACAACGAACCAAAAAGGAGCGGTATAACATAGGGGATCATGGTCGTGAAATCGTGAGTATGTAGCAATTTGAGTATTCGCACGTCGAGTCAAAGCTGGTAAACCAGTGGAGGCTTGGCCTGGGCCTGAGGGAATGCGAACATATGAATGAAAAAAACATGGATGTGAAGGAAAAACACGGATGGTCTCACTCCCCACCCGTGAAACCCCTCAGCACCGGCAACGCAAACCGATACCGGCGCTCAAACGCGCCCCCCACCGCGCGCAGCCCGCGCTCCCAGGCCTCCACCATCACCGGCTCCGGCCGCTTTTTCGTCTTGGTCGCGCCCGTAGTCAGTTGTTGGGTGTTCGCACTCCCATCCTTTTCAGGCTTCGTCACGGTGGTGAGAAGGAAACTCCTCCTCTTCCGCGCCTTCCCGTTCGTAATTTGCATTGTGCTCCCAGCGAGCGACGCTGTAGGCGTAGGCGGCGCTGCTGCAACACGCTCGTACGTTCCCTCCTGTTTGAGGTGGTTCCGGCACGCCGCGCGAGCCCAGCGCACGCTCACCTGTGTGAGACGCGGCGTCGTCCACGGGGTATCTCCTGTCTGTGAATCTCTACCCGCATCCACCCTATCCACATTTACATCCTCTCGGGCAGCCTCGCCGTCACCCGAGTCCAACTCCCAGTCGCCCCAGCTCGACCTTTTGGTGTTCTTCCTCCGAAAGTTCTGAGCATCGGAAATCCCGGAAGCCGGCTGTGCACCGTACAGCGCACGCCACACGCGCTCAGCGGAGTGGCGCATGCTCTCGTCAGCGTACCGGTGGCCCTTCGTGAGCGCGAAGGTGTGCAGCCGCGGGAGGAGCCGGAGGGCGCGCGCGAGCTCGGTGAGGGGTTTCTGAGAAGGGTATGTCAGTTAGTTGCTTGAACGGTACATGCAGGAAATGTAAACATAGAATGCAAAAAAGGGTGCAGAATAAACAGAGAAGTAGGTTAGTCGAGTCAAGGCAAGTATGAAACAAGCAATGGGGGAATCCCAGCACGGTGGCACAACCTTGAGCACAAAGGAGAGACATGTAAATGTGATTTACTGCAAGGCGGAGAAGTGAGGAAGTTCGAAAACGCAGTACGTAACGTAGAGCGAAGCGAATTTCGAATCCAAGGCCTAACAGACAGAGACATGAAGAAAAAGGCAGGCAAGACCACACACCTTTCCAAACGCCGTTGTGCACATAAAATGCAAATCTTCCAGCCCAGGCGCGGCGCCCCACAGGTCACGGAAGAAGGCCTCGTGCCCCGCCCGAGGGTCCGGGACATGCACCCACAACTCAAGTCCTGTCAGCAAAGGCAAACTGCGCAGCGCGGCGCACAAAGCCGGTGCACGTGCCGCATACAGCGGCTCACACATGAGGTCGAGTGAGGTGAGCGCCGTGAGCGGGCTCATGGAGGGTGCGAGTGTGCTCGTGGGCGATATGAGGACGTTTGTGGGCGGCATAAGCGCCGGGCTCGGGCTGGTCGATGCAGCGCCAGGACTGGATGCTAGAACTTCGCGCGCGCCGGGCAGCTGCTGCACGACGCCCGAGTAGGAGTCGAGTCGGGGCGGAAGCATAATTGGGAGCCCCTCCGCGTCGTCGGGCGACATCCAGCGCTTGAAGTTCCACGCGAGGCGCAGGTACGCGAGGTCAGGGTGTGCAGCCAAAAAAGCGTCGAAGGTGACCGCAGGGGGAGCGGCAAGCGTGAAGTCGCTGGTGTACCCGAATGCACCGAGGGTGAGGGAGGAGAGGGCCGGCCAGCGTCCTTCGGCGACGCGCCCGAGGGCGAAAAGGCGGTGCGAGGCAGAGAAAGAGCAGAGAGTGAGCTCCGTTAATGTTGGGCATCGCGTGAGGAGCAAATCCCAGAGTTGGGCTGGCAGCTCCTCGTGCTCGGGGAATATATCTGCAGTTGAGATCAGTCATCTCTGCGTGTCAAAAAAATGAGGCAGGGACATACCAGTTTCACCCAATCCATGTCGCACGGACAACGAAAAATTAGTGAGGTCGCTGAATTTAAAAAGCTAGCGCCGGTTAAGCCGAGTGGTGGCGGCAGTAGTGCGGCGCTCACCTCACTCTCGGGGTCTAGTAGTTGATAACCAACATTCGAGAAGAGTTCTTTCAGCTCTGGGCACCTGCATGCCGTTATATATCAGCATCTGCCGTCGCCAGCGAACAAATTAATTACGCACGAATTGCGCAGTACCAGCCAGAGGTCGTCGCGGGGCATCTCAAGTCCGTCCCAGTCAAAAGTGCGGAGGCGAACCAGCGCGGGGGCGATACGGCAAATAGTGGATGCCACCACGTCCTCGCTCAGCGGCGCGTCGCGCGTGGGCCAGGCGAGGTAGTAATTCGGGCGCACCGCGAGCTTCTGGATGTATGCACAGAGCTCGGGTCGCTTCTCCAACATGCGCAGGCCAGACTCGCATGAGCGGCTCGAGCGCAGATGCACCGTCCGGTAGAGCTCCGGGATGAGCAGCTCCCGTACGCGGGATGCCTATCATTCCATGACAACGACGTCAGTGGACCCACACACAGAGAACGAGAGGTTACACACCGTGAGGCTGACGCTCAGGATATCGTTTGGGCTCAGTTGCTCTGCAATATCGCGAAGAATGTCCCCTGGGAGCGATACACCATGGCCCGGGTCTCTGCCGGTCGAAATAGGGTTAAGTGCGAACCCTGGCGCACGAGATAACAAAGGCAGCTGGAGCAGCGTCTTCAGGTTGAGGCTCCTACGCCGCGCACGCGAATCCGTACATGAGAGCTCGACAGCCATAGCGCTGGGGGAAAGAATGTGAAGGACGAGCCCGTCGGAAGCGGTGTTCAGGAGGAGGAAGAGGATTGCAAATAAGCGCCTAATGACACGTGCTGTGCGCGTGGGAGCTATTAACGGCCAAAATTAGCCTTGTCGAGCTGTAGAGGCAGAGAATGCAGATGCAGATGAAGATGTCAAAGAAGGTTGTCGGTGAGCCAAAGGCCGGCGGAAGTAAGGGCATTTCTTAGCTGGAGTTGTTGATCGAAGTTAACTGGAGTATTTTACGTTGAGTTCGAAAAAATCTGAAATTCAACTTGTGAGCCGGGAAGTAAGTAAAGTAGGGCATCGGTACGCAAGGGGAACATACGCAAGATACCTCGTGTATCGAGTAATTTTTCTTTGCGCGAGTGTTATCGATCACCGGTCGAGGTGAGCCCCAAAAAATCACTGCCCCGCGGAAATTCGAATCGAGTGCTTCACAGCAGTGACGGTATAGCATTAGACTCGCCTCGTTCTGCGATTAGAATTTCATTGTTCTGCGTTCAGAGGCTCCTCGTTTATAGGATTAGAGTTCCCTCGCCTGTACTGACTGGCCTCGTGGCTCGTGGTGGTGAACACCAAAGTCAGGAGAACATGTGTGTGGATACGCACCGAGGAGGACTTGAAGTGTGATATGATTTTTAAAATCATTGCAAATTCGCAGCAAGTTACAGGGATCACTTCGTCTGAATGTACCTGAGTGATATCTGCATACCTCGGGAATCAGCGGCGGAACCTCGATGGGAGCAGGAACCAACCACATACAGCGCTGTGCAAATCAGCTTCTGTCGCACAATGCCATTTTGGTTTTTGGGGATTTTTACCCAACCAAAAGAACCAAGGAAAACCTGCGCAAAAGCTCTGCGGGCACAAACGTCATCCACGTGGATATCGTGTCAAATTGATTGATTTACAGCCCCGGGAACGGTACTGCGTCAGAATCAGTACCTGTGATCAGTGCTGTAGCGGTCGCCAAAAATACACAGCTCACCTCATACAAGCAACTCATCCAAGGAATGAAAGCCAAGAATACAGCCCATAAATCCCGTTAAGGAATTCTGCGATTTGTAGCAGAGAGGTATGCATTATTTTTGGAACAGATATCGCGCCTTATGCGAAGTGCTGTTGAGGCCCTACATCCTATCGGCTATGAGCGGAGGAAGTCTTGATCAGACTGAGGTTAGTTTGGTAATTCTACCGGACACTGATTAAGATTATGGCTCTCGGTCAGCAAAAGATGATTGTTCAGCTGAATTCAACGCGAGAAATCTAACCTGAAGGAAAGACCTTTTCATCTTGATCTCAAGGCAGAATGATCTGAGGATCATTTTTTCGTGCGAGCCCCATGAGGGGAGGGGAAGGATGCCAGTGCAGCCTCGACCTTACTGGCCGTGCGCGGAGAGTGAGCATGAACGAGCGGTAATTAAACTGACGTTGGGAGTGATGCTGTGGTAACATCGGAAGCTGTGAAGTCGATTCCACACCTGGATTCCACGGGGAGCTGAAGCTACGGGGCTCGGTCTGGGTTGAAGATCAACTGAAGATGTTTGTCCAGTTGAAAATCAGCATCGAGGACATCATCGGAAGCACCTGGCAGAATGGTTGCCTTGGATCGCTCGTCCACCTGCGATTTGGTTTCCCCTATCTGCAAAGGATCAGTCTAGTCGGAAGCAGTACTCGTCCAAAAACGATATCGATGAACGCTGCGAAACGTGTGCGCAATTCTCTATCCGAGTCAGGCGATTCGGAGTGCATGTCCGAGCCCGGGGTAAAGAGTTTGAATCCAAAGAAGGGTGGGCTTCTCCCGCGAACCTCGCTTACACAGCACTCGGTCCGGTAAGGATGCTACTGCCAAAGCCCGCCGCTAATTTAGCGATCGGCGCGGGGTCTTGTTGGAGTTGGTAGTCTGCGAAGAAATAAATTAGTCCGAAGTAAAGATAGGTTCAGTAATTTGGTTAGGTGTAACTCAGCCTGCGGGTTCTTGTAGGGAGCGATTCAGCTGACTTCCGCCTACCGATAGACATCTGTGAACAGGCGCTGGCCATGATGTCGACCCTCCTCATCAGGAATACCCAAGACAGCTAATTCAAAAAGGGATCCTCGAGGTCTACAGCTCTCCACCCGTTTTGGGGTTTCCGTAATTACTGGAGGGTCGATATGCGCCGAGTCGATTGAGAAGTCCCTTTTCGCTTGACCTCGGCAAGTGGCGTCATCACAGTTTGACAGCTTTCGCACCGTAATGAACGATCTGACATTGAGTCAATCAATCGTGGTTAGGTCGACTTGGTCGCGCACAGTTGTGGCACACACCTTCAAATCAATGCGAAGGTTTCAGTTGCCAGGTAGTCTTCCAATCGGTGAGCCCAGAGGCTCTAAGGTGGTCCAATTCTCTTCGTGATAGGTGCGGACATCTCCAAACGGAGAACAGCCAAAGAAGGGTACCTCGTAACGCTTCATCCCGGGTATTCGAATCGCAGGGACACCGGTAATCGGGCATCCTCACAATTGTCGGAAATTCTAGATTTCAGCGTATCAGAAGCGCCTAGCAGAGTATTGCAGATGCCGAGCGGAAGAGCGTAGGCTGCAGGCGCCCAATCGAGGATCTTGGGCAGTCAGCCGATGTTTAGATCAATCCACGTCTTCAGTATATAATCACAATAGAAGGAGTTACAAGCGCACTGGAAGCACCGCCGTCCGATGCCAGAAGAAATACGGCGCGTCAAGTCGTCAAGCATGGAATCTTGTTTCTGCGGTCGTAGAGTTGTAACGGTCCGTTGAGTCCACTCAGGCTGACGCGCCTCTCCGCGAGGCAGGACTGCGTAACTTTGAAAGGAATGGAGGAGAGATAGTAGCCACCGAGGTCGTGGACCCAGGACGTGGATGAGGATAAGGGAATTCCGAAAGATGATGTCACGGCGTGACCCTCGCGGTCACCTCATCAGTCACATGATGTGACCATTCGCGTCCAGTTCCAGGTTCACGAGAAGAAAAAAAAAACAGCATCTGTATGCTTCCAAAACTTGTTCAAGTCCTGTAGTTACCGGGTGAGTGACCTCTCCACAGGATAGGGGAGAAGCAATATTTTTTCGAAGGTATTTCAGTGTCAGGTCGATCTTTGGTCGATCTATCATGATGTATATGACTCGACGGGGTCAAGTTGCAGTGCACAATTCTTTTTTCCAACGCCGCGGACGGTTTTTCGCCGGGATTGGGAATACACAACATAAGTCAACATTACAAGGCCGCATCGATAAAAGGTTCAACGTATTATCTATCCACCAACAAGGTTGAAATTCTTACTATAACTGGGTTCCGCAGAGTTTGATCTCTAATTTACGTGTATGTAGGTAGCTCTGGATAAGTGTAGTCGTCGTCGCCGAAAAATGAACAATCCTATTTTCTGGAGTTCTGTTGCCCTGCTATGGACTCAAACAAAATCGGAGATACATCTCATGGAACAGGTACCTTGCGTGCGAGGTCTGAACATAATTATCGGACTATTATTGGATGTTGTACTCGTCGAATGATTATACTACTTAGTACTACCACTGCATGCATTAACATCGCCGGTTCAGTCGACCGAGTAGCTAGGTGAAATCAAGCTAAAATGAACCAGTCAACTGTCACTTAGTTCCAGATTCAGGAGATCCCTTATCTTGTTGTGTAATTGAACACATTGGTCCTTGCCGAAAAGCCCGAGGCAGACTCTGACGGGGTCTCTTAATGGCTGCAGATTGTGTTGAAATGATGTGTAATTGAACACATTGGTCCTTGCCGAAAAGCCCGAGGCAGACTCTGACGGGGTCTCTTAATGGCTGCAGATTGTGTTGAAATGATAAGCGAGGAGGGCGAGATTATATGGAGAGGAGGTAGGATTGCAATAGCACTATTGGTGAAGAGACCTGCTTTAGAGCAATCAGATGCTCAAGCAGTAAAATACTACAGGCTTATATACTACTGGGAAATGTAACTAGAATATTCTATGTGTATCTACTTCAACGTTCGGGGTTACTAATCCAATCGGCCATCAGCCCGAAGGCCGAGCTGTCAATATCACGAGATTTGTATTAGGACCACTCTGGGTCATGTACCTACGGTCAAACATCTGCACCCGCTTCAAGAGCGGGCAGACATACATGTGGATAGATGCTTCAAGACTTGAACCGTGAGAACGTAAATGTCTGGTCGCAGTCATGTGGTTCTTGAAGTTACGAGCTTTCACTGCGGGCAGAGGAACTGACGATGTTCACCTACAATCATCTGAACTTACGAACTTTCACAGAATGTGATCAAAGTCGCGAACTTCCCCAACGCTAAGCGGAGTAACGAAGTGACGAAGATGGCGTGGACTCGCGTCTTCACGGTCGGCTTCCGCCGGCAAAACGGGAATGTGAATTGCATCATGTTGAGCAGCTTCGCGGGTTCGTTCTGGCCGTACTGTGGCGATGAAAAATGACGGTCAGTGTCAGAAGTTACAGAGTTCAGCTGCAGATGTACATACCCATTCGTGCAGACACCCAGCGTCGACGAGCTGCGCACATCCAGTGGGCCCACAGGCTGCTATGAGCTTGCTCCGCGGCATCTCCTCGAAGCAAAGAGAACACGTCGCGAGCACTACCTCGCCCCTTCCCACCCGCGCCTTGATCTGCCCAAGCGGCTTCGCCGTGTCACGTACCGCCTTTTTGTTGAGAAGCAGGCTCGGCGCCGCATGGGACGGTGCAGCCGGCCCGAACACACCGTCCCCGAACGCTTGCATCAACTTAAACGCAGACTTGCCCAAGACTTGCCGTCGAAAATATCCCTGGCGCGCGCGGCGGCGAATCCGAGCCACTAAACGCCGTTCTACCCGTTGAGTACACGATGGGTAGTCTCTTCCGTGACGGTGACCTTAACCTTATCTGCCCATTCCGGGTTCGTGCACGCGGGGCAGGTGTATGCGTTGGGATTCCCTGTCCGGAAGGCACGCGGGACGGCCACAATATCCGTGATGCTGATATTCGGAGCTAAGGGCTGTAGTTGGCACGTAGCGAGCTGTGTAACTTTCGTGGTTCCGATTCTGGTTGAGTTTTAGAATCGCGCCATATCAGAATCCCCTCTTCGCAGTTCAAAATATCCGAGATAGCCGAACACAATAACCCTTGGGTTGGACACGAAGCGCAACGTTGAGAGGATTGATTTTGAAGGGGCGCGCGGGCGTCCGCCGACCTGTGGAGGCTTTGATTTGAATGCTCGGGGTACTTGCGGTATATAACAAGCGCTCGGTATGCTGAGTTGCGACAGGCTTGTGGGAAAGGATCGACACCAATAAATGCAACATCCTTCGAAGGCTTTGCGTTATTGAGAGATCCGCTACTAAGCCGGTCTACTTTTGCAAACTGAATAGATAGGTTGTAGTGGCTTGTCTAGGGCCAAACGCTGTTCGATGCTCTGGAGTCAATGAAATCCGTCAAGTCTGAACTAAGATAAATTCATCTATCTCGGCTGCGGCTGAGATACGAGGAAGTACGGAGCACTTAACATAGTCAGGATGTGCATTCATGTGCTAATTCCTCAACTCGTCATCCAGAAGGCCAGACCACGGAGTAAGCGGAGCGGAAACCCATTCTGCACTGGTGTTGGTCATGGTTATGTCTAGACCCTGAGAACGAAATTGTTCGACATCGGGCAGAGGGTGCGGCGTAAGGAAGTGGAGCTGCAGCCGAAAGCCACCGCCAGCATCGACGCGACTCTGGAGAAACTTGAAGACTGTCTCGTCTGGTATCTCGGCAGTATTTGTGCTTTCGAGCACCCGCAACGACGAGAAAGTTTCTGCCCCCTCGGTGAGACAGATCAGGAGATATTCGGCGTCGGCTGCTGGGGGGTCTTGCTCTGCGTCCCAGAGTCTGGCACCGCGGACCACGAGTTCAGCGAGCGAAGGAAACCTGTGTAGCGTCTCGCGGAGCCCCTCCCGGGAGAAGTTGTGCAGAGATATTGCGAGGCTTTGGAGGAGCGGGGAGCGCTCACTGACAGCCGCAAAAAATGGGGTGTTTGACTGTGTGACCTCTGCGGCCCCGATGGCCAAGTGACAGAGTCGTGGCATTACCAACTGACTCAATATGGCGTCGAGATTTGGAAGGGAGTCCCACGAATCGTGCAAGTCCAATGACTCCAGAACAGGGAAGTGGATGGATCTGTTCGCCGCACGTGGCGACTCGTCTGCGTGGATTGCAATCTTGAGAGAAACCAGCTGTGTAAGGGTGGTTAAGATTGAGCGCGCGATATTGCCTGGCATGCCCGCGCGATTAGCGGATGAGATCGATAGATGGGTGATGTGGGATAGGCGAGGGAGTAGGAGCTCTTCATCATCCTCCCCAATCCAGGCATGGAGGGCAAGTGTACGAACGCTTGGCGCCCCGAAAACGTCCAACCACTGACCGACCCGTTTTCTGTCAGTGATCCGGACGGTCTGCAACAACGGAGTGGAGACAGTGCCAAATTCTTGCAGATATCGGGTTGGCAGGTTGCGAAGGGTGACGTTGCGCCAGCGAGGGGCCGATTGAACGAGAATCTGCAGTACTCTGTCCTCGGCATCCGATGATGTGAATATATCCGACGACCTGAATATATCCATCGCCGAGCTGGGACGTCCATGCCGAGAAGCAGATATTGAGATGGACAGCGGACACGCAGCGGATCGCTCTATCCACTGAGCAGCGGCGCGTGTCCTCTCGTCATGATCAAGGACATAGGCGGCGGGGAGATGTAGTGAAGCCCAGAGTGTCGGCGTTGCAAGAGCGAGCGCCCGCCAAAAACTGCATATTTGGCATAAAACAAGCGGTGGCTCACGCGGGCTCATTACAGCGTCCCTGTGAGTCGGGAGACAGGCCAAGAAGATGTCTTGAAGAAGATCATCCGGTAAACGTCGAACTGGGGACAGAAGGGCCCGTTTTAGATCGATGGCTTCTTTGACCTTCTCTCGCTGAGCGAAGAGATCTTCAATCAGTGCTTCGAGACGCGCGAGCTCTGTCGAGAGCGAGCTGAGGTCGGCGTAGATGTGGTCGGTCTCGGGCCCCGGAGGCAAATAAGCCGTCCGAAGTTGATGTAACATCCTTTCCGCGTCCATCTCAATCATGGCTACGAATTCCACTAGCGAGCGTGATTCAGAGTCGGACTGTTTGGACTGGGAGGGCTTTCAGTTCGCTTTAATTTGCAGCCCGACTGCATGGCGCTTACCAGAAAACGATCGGCCCAACCAGAAGCGATTCAATCTGTGACGGTCGTGGTAACGTCGTTGCTTTGTCGTGGTCGCTGCTGGTGGTTGCTCGTTGAGGATATAGATCCACGTGACACACACCACCTCAGGGCTTTAGCCAAGCAAGAACAAAGGTCGCGTGAAATCAATTTAAATCTCATCTGCTGTGCCAGAACCTATATGTTCCATGTGTCAGGAACGACTATTGGCCCGCGCATTCTTTTCAAGTACCGCTGACCATGCAAGTTCATTTATAAACCCACCATTGGGTCCCTCATGAGTCTTCGTCTCAGAATACAGTAGTGACAGTACTGTACTTCGACAACTTCCCAATCGACGACCCGCGTTCGAAATTGAGCTTTGAGTCTCAACATCAATACCCTGAAGTACTGGAAGTCTTGTCTGAATGATTTTTTATCTCATTTTTCAGTGACAATAATAATCCGTGTGGACTACTCTTGGCGGCCAATCAAACAGAATGTCACCAATTTAACCAAATTGGATTTTGAACCAGTCGAAATTGATACAATAATGAGACGCAGTATGGATACATCGGAGAATAGCTAGCAATATGAGGCGAGGCAGAAAGCGTAGTGTAGATGGATTGCAAATGATGCGACCGGATTCTTGATCATCAAGAGGAACTGTGAGCCAGTGAAGAATGGAATGCGAATTAGCAATAATTAACTGAACCAATAACGGCTTCAAATGTTGAAGAACTGGTAGTCGTATTCCACGGCGCTTCCCCAGAAGCTGGGGTCACAGGCGAGGACGGGGCTCAGGCCGTCTGGGGTCGTTTTGATGCCGAATTCCTTGGCAAAGACGTTCGAGGTCGTCGCGGCGCGCCATGGCTCAAGGCCGGGAGCGTTCGGGCTCCCCGTGGCGATGAACATCCGGTAGCGCGCCTGCATCTCGGCCGTAAGCGCTGCCTGCGCCGGCGTCGGGTTCGGAACCGTTCCAAACTGGCCCAATTGCGTCAGTGATGGGTATGAATTTCAACAACAGGAGGACGTACGACGATCTGAATATCGTCCCGATGGCAGACGATGCCGTCCTCCTGACAGAAGGGAATCCCCGCGTTGTCGGGGTAAGAAGCACCGAGGTTGTACATCCCGACGAATGCAGAGCCGCCGTGCGCGACCCAGGAGCGCGCGAGGGTCCATGTTGGGCAGCGCCAGATGTAGTCCGTGCCAAGGACCTCGAGCGGCACCCGGACGTCGCCGTCCGGGTCCACGGGGTAGAACGACGAGTTCATCACGATCGCTGTGCGGTCGGGCCCCAGGCTCTCGTCGCATACGGGCTGAAAGAAGAACGACGGAAAGGGATCGGCCCCAGGGAAGAGCCTGGTTTATAAACATTAGGATCGAAGCTCAGGTTGGAATGAATAAAGTGCTGAGGAACTTACGCGTCGTAGATCGTCGGGCCTCCTTCGTTCTTGACGTTCGTTAAGAGCAAGGGCTTGCTGACGGCGGGAAACGGCGCGGTGGAATCGAGAGGAGTCGTGACCAGCTGGCCATCCTTCACGGGGCGGAAGGGCTCGCCAAGGCCAGTGGATGCATCGAGATCCATAGCGTCGCTCTTGACGCTACTTTGTGCGTCAAGGATCTCCTCCACGGACAATGCCATCAGGCAGGAAGTGTCGGATGGCGAGCACTTGATCAGGCCGTTGAACGTGTTTTGTAGGAGGGTTTGCGTCTTGGTGGAGAGGAATCCGTAATCCTAGAATAAAAGTGGTTGCTTAAGCCAGTGAGTGAGTGATTGCGAGGGAAGGGACACACCATTGGGTCCGACTGGAGAATAGCATTCCGGAAAAGCGAAGTCGCTGACGGCGCAGCCAACAACGTCCGGATCATGCCCGCACCACTGCTCTGCCCAGCAAGAGTAACCATGGACGCATCTCCTCCAAAAGACGGCAAAATCTGTCCCAAAAACTTGATAGCGTTGATAGTGTCCTTCACAGCCAGATTCGTTGAACCATCGGGCACCAAGAGGCCAAGCTTTGAGAACAATAACATCAGCGAGGGATCAGAAATATAGGAAGCCCGACCTACCGCGCCAAGCCGGTACTGTATAACGGCGACAATAGAATGGGTTGCGATGGCGAGTTTGGAGCCGTCGAGAACGGGCCCAGTCGCATTTCCAGAGTCGAAAGAACCGCCGTGTATCCTGGAGTTTGCGGTTAACGAAAAATCAATTACGGAACTAGTCAACGACGCACCAGACCAGAGTAGAGGCACGGCTACCAGCAGCGATGTTAACCGGTACGTACAGAATCATCGAGAGACAGTCCTCGGAGTACGTCGAGGGGTTCACGTTGATCTGGGGACATTGCAGGGGAATGACCGTGGGGTCGTCTGAGCCGTTGCTTCTCGCGACAATTAGCATGGGACAGGGACGGAAAATAATTAAATAGCGTACGGCAAGTTCCATTCCGTGACGATGGTGGAGGGTGCCCATCGGGTGGCATTCGCATACCGAACCGCAAATCTGTTGGCGCCGGCGACGTCCAGTACACCTTGTGCAGTGCCTAAGGGAGTCGAGACCGAAACGGCACGAGGAACAATAGACGGGAACGCCAAGGTGACAGAAGGAAGCAGAGCCAAGATCACGCGCGAAAGGACAGAGGCGACCATATCGAACAGCTTACCAGGGAAGGGCAGGCGGTCGGTGGAATTCCATCTGCTGAATGCCAGTTTATATATGTTTTCTGCTGCGGCGGTGTGCCCGCCGTCAGAAGAAGCGCCAGGCACCAAGACCTTCCGGTCACCGTCGGTTTGACACGGAGATACCCAAGGGATAACAATACAAGAACGTAGCGTGAGGGTGGTCAGAAATTTCCGACAGAGGAACAAGGGAGAAAACCTCTCATCAATCGAGGGACAGGAACCCAAATTTAGCGACGCGGCAGGGGCATAAGGAGGCATAAGGCCGCATCATGACGCTTGCAGTGGACCAGAGTTTCAGAAGCCGACCACCTTGCAATCCAGCCAAAAATACAGGGAAAGACGTGGGGAAAACAACAAAGCCAGTTCCTCCAGCTGCCACCGAAACATATGGTCTGTCCATTGGTCTGAGAGACTTCAAATAGACTGGCCAACGAGCACAAAAGAATCCCTTTCGGCACAAGGACAAGGAACCCTCTGTCTGATTGAGGGCCGGAAAAAGAACAAGGACATGAGTGACGGAAGCAAGAAAGATACCGGCCCGCCCCGACACCTACCACATGTCACCAACTGATCTTGATTTGCGGCTTTGATTGCTACGTGCTTGGACCTGCTTGGACTATCGGAGACCATCGCACCGTATGCAACACCTCTTCGCTGTCAAAACGATGTCCAGGCAGCTAGGTTATACTCGGATTGAGAAGGATTGAAAGATATTTTTGGAGAGTCTGCACGGCGGTCGTCAATAAAAGTAAAATAAAAAGACCGGCCTGATCGAATGAGGCCGAGCGGAGGCCAGAGGACCGGTAAGTATGGCAAGTCTCCGTCCAAAACGCTTACTTTTAACCTTGTCGTGTACTTCTTCCAACGGAACAACTTCCATCGGGAAGCCTTCCTACCGTTCCGTGAATAATCTGGCGGTCGGAGCCTTTACCAGTTTGAACACTCCCTGTCGACATATGGAGACCAACACAGGCCGTAATATGGGTAAGGAATAGAGCAGAGTCCAGACATCTTACCGCACTAATCGTAGCTGCGCAGCCGCGCACTTCACATTATCATGCGAGAACAATTATTGGATTTTTGTATCCAAAAACGATATACGCGACATTATCGGCTCGTAGGACCTCTTCCGGCCTCTAGATTATATGCGCACACGAGCTGGATGCAGCTACCAAGCGCGGTTCTCCGGTTCCAACATCTCCGCCTGGACAGTATTAAGACCACGAGCGGCCGATGGACGGGTTGCTTACCTGCACTCTTGGCGCCATGTTCTCCGCGGGCTTGGAACTCTTCGTCGTGAACAAACTCCAGTGCTTAGAGCTCGTGGAATCCGGAGATTGCGATGAGGCCAGTGAGTCCGGGCGCTGGGTGGATCAGCATCCTACTTACTCATCGTCGCAGAAGGAATATACCTTTGGCAGGTGAATCTAAGTCGAGGTCAGGTATGTTCTCGTCTCTTCATATATCAGAGAGCCGTACCACTTTTTTGTCACTCGAGGCATTGGTCGGGACGCGGATGAGCCGAGCGAAATTCCTGGGAGGAGCAAATGTCCGGCCCTGTTAAAAGCGCGGATTTAATTCCCTCGATGCATCAATTTATTATCGGAAGTATGACGCACGGATGAGAGGCCACGAGATGAAACCTTGGAGTCGGAGCCCTACAACGGAAGCGAGTCAGCGCACTGTGAAGCCAGGTGAGGCGATCTGACCATTGAATTGAGGCGTAGATGGCGGAACGAGCAGAAGTGGCGCCACTGCCTGACAGTTTGTTTATATCACCCAAAAATGCACGATGCCAGCACGATGCTACCAAGAATAGAGCCGCCCCCCGACGAGGCCGCAGGCCTCGAGCACAGGTTCGTCAAGGAGAGCTTCCATGTTTGCCGTGACAGATGGATGCCGTTGCTTTTTAAAATCTTACCGCTTCCTCTCTGCCGAGAATTCCAGTCGGTGAGATGTTGGGATGCCAATTGGGATACATATCCAGGACTACAAAAAAGGCTACATGAGAATCGCGGGCTGCTAGGTTTTGCACACCTCAAAATATACTTGAACGGGGCTGGTGGGTGTCAAGACAAAAGAGTCATAGTGGCGGTGAAATTGCTTTTGACGTGTTTGTAGCGAATTAGTCATCCGCCTGTTGACAGCAACCACCAGCCCGCCTAGTCTCAGCGCCAGCCTGCCACGACGCATAAAGTTGAATCGCCTCCGAGGCTGATCTTCCTGGTAAGCTCCACGCAGCTGCTGCAAGTTACAGCCAACTGACAGTCCGAAATTAATAAGACTCAGAGTCTGAAGATCTAGCTGAGTTCGACGCTCTTGAGTGGAATTCGTAGCCATGATTGAGGTGAACGCGGAAAAGACGATACATCGACTTCGAACGGCTTATTTTCCAACCGCACCCGAGACGGAGCACATCCATGCCCACCTCAGTTCACTCTCGATCGAGCTTGCGCGTCTCGACGCGCTGATTCATGATCTCTCCATCCAGCGAGAAAAGATCATCGAAACTATCGATTTACAACGGGCCCTCATCTCCCCAATTCGACGACTCCCGGATGATGTTCTTCAAGACATCTTTATGGCCTGTCTCCCGAGTCACAGATTTGCCGTAATGAGCCCACGTGAGGCACCCCTCCTTTTGTGTCGGATATGCAGTGTATGACAGGCGCTCGTTCTTTCCACGCCGATGCTGTGGGCCTGGGTTCATCTCCCCTTCAGTTTCATTCTTGAAAACGAAGAGAGGGTGCATGCCGCTGTACAGTGGATAGAGCGATCCACCACGTGTCCGCTCTCCCTCTCGATATCCGGTTCTGATTATCATGTCCGTACACCCGGGGAGGTGGAGACACTCATGTCGCCGGAGATTTCTAACAGATTATTGGAAACTCTAGTTCAATCCGCCCCTCGATGGCACCAAGTCACTTTATGGAATTTGCCCGCCCAGTATATACAGGAATTTTGTGCTGCCCCTACTCCGCTGTTGCAAGCCATCCTGATCAGGGACCCAACCGGTTTCCCAGAGCGGCTTGACATTCTCGCAGCGCCGAATGTCCGTACAGTTGGGCTCTATGCTTGTAGTGTGGGGGTTGATGTGCCCCTTCTACTCTCCCGCCTATCGCACATCACCCATTTATCGATGTCATTCTTCAAAATTGACAACATACCGCGTAGTGTCGCACATGCAATCCTCACTACCCAGACACATCTGGTGTCTCTCTCCATCATCGGTCCACGGGGTCCGCTGCCTCCGACCGGAACCATCCACTTCCCCGTCCTGGAGTCATTGGACTTGCGGGAATCGCGCGAATCCCTTCCAGATCTCGACGCCATCCTCAGTCACCTCATAATGCCGCGACTACATAATTTGGTCATCGGATCCACACAGTTCGCACAATCAAACACCTCGTTTTTTGCGGCCGTCAGTGAGCGCCCCCCCCCCCCCCCCCCCCCCCCCCCCCTCTCATCCAAAGGCTCGAGATTACCCCGCACAACTTCTCGCAAGAAGGGCTCGCCGGGACACTAACGAGGTTCCCATTACTGACAAAACTCGTGTTTTGCGGTGCCCAGCTGTGGGAAGCCAACCCAAACGATGCAGACCCTGACCTACATATCGCCGGCGCAGAATATCTTCTCGCCTTTCTGACGGAGACCAAGGCGTTCAGGTCATTGCGAATTCTCGAAAGCACATACACAACCGATTCCATAAAAGACGACACACTGTTCAAGTTCCTCCAAACACGCGTCGATTCTGGTGGTGGCTTCCGGCTGAACATAGAGTTCGATTCCCGTTCGCCGGGCCCTCTGCCCGATGTCCAACAATTTAGGTCGAAGGGTTTAGAAACGTTGAAGCATCGTGAAGGGTGGGCTCCCGTTCGACTTGGCCCGTGGTATGGTCTCTCGAATGACTAATCAGCGTTGTTGATTCCCTCTGCTTTCTATTCTGTATAAATGAATGCACATTCTTGCCAGGGCTCAGTCTCTCCTAAACAAACGCCTGATCCATTTTCCTCCGAGAAAGGAATTGGGAACCACTTCAGCGGACGGCTGCGGAAAGCTGTTGTAGCGAGGGTTTCAACTAGTGCTCGGCGCGATATTGGACCCTCCGTCCTTTAGTTTTGGAATGTCAGAAAGGAGGATGCGGATGAAAGAAAACTTCCTTACCTAGGTACTTTCGCTGAGCAGAGGTAAACAACAGCCTGGCGCTCTCAGTGTTGAGAGCCTTGCCCGTCTTCTGCATCAACTCTTCGCAACCACTCGTCGCCTCCCGCATATCTACGACGCGCACTTGTCAGCAATATTAACGAAACGGTATCAACATCACCTTTTAGTTGCACATAATCAGCTGGGGGGAATTTGCTCGACGTCAGGGGACCTATATAATGAGTGGCGAGAATTTCCTTGGCTTTGTCACCCCGTCTAACAAGTGCATCTTCCCATCTGTCCCCATCATCTACGAGCTCGGAGAATGCTTCGGTAAGGAGACCATCATGCTTGGTGAAAACTGCAATAACGGGGACTTCACCGGCGCGGGCTGGTAAAGTTGGTTCAAGGCGGAAAACAAATGGTTGCTCACCCTTTCCGGCACCAGTCTTGTTGAAGAAATCTTCGTCAGCGGCAAGAAGCGGTCTGGTTGTATCCGTCGGAAGACAATACCTGCGAGTGAGGGAGTCAGCACCTCACACTCAGGAGTTTGTTAGGATTACGCCACCAGATTGCATGGAGCTGGTCGGCCAAGCTGTTGCTGGCAGCTCGCTCGGAGATGAACGTCTTGATCTTCTCGAACTCGACAGTGGAACCGCTTTCGATTCCGGGGGAGTCGTGGAATATGAACCCAGGGTTACTTTTGAATACCAGTCCGTTATTCACGTCGTGGACGCCACGCTGAATTAAAAGTATTCAGACGGGAAAAAAGACAGCGCAACAGATAGTCAAACCTCAGCTGATCCTTGGACAGCCGCAAGACCGATCTACTCAAAAATCAATGAGCTCCGGACAGAATAGGCGGGGTTGTCGTACCTTCTCCCCTGCAAGACTGAAGATCTCTGGACCTTCGACAGAATCAAATACTTTATTTAACACGGTCGTCTTGCCAGCGTTTGCTCTCCACATAATGAGGATACGGAATCGTGAATCGTTCATTGGTGTTAGTAATGAGCAAGGAGCGTTGAAAAGAGAGACGACGACGACCGCGCGGTTGCCACGTTGTGGGTCCCGGAGACGTAACTCCCCGACTCATCATGATTGTGAAAGAACAATTCGGGACCACTATTAGATACAGTGCTATTTAGCACGGAATCCAGCATTATCCACTCAAAAGATTCTGCCACTGTCCGCTCACCACATCAATGCACAACACGTATTACCGTGGGCGACGCGATTCGGACTCGGTCAGCAATCTCGGTCAGCAATACATCCCGTAAAACTCAGTTCAGATTTGGTATTGAGCTCAGTCGAATTTGGAAAGCCAGGATCATCTTAGGTCATATATAAACGTCTTTCGGAAGTTTTTTTTTTACATGGACTGACGCGACGCGTTTGTATGCGGTTGCTTATCGATGTGTTAATTTCGGAATACCGGCGCACGAGGATGTACTATACGTAAAGGTGTCAATCACGAGTCCCAGCCTCAGCCTGAGACTCCCAGGTCAACAACACGTGTCCTCTTCTGTCCTGCCAAATGGCGTCTGTACTCTGGCAATGGCTCATCGAACTCTGCGTAAGTATATGATTGTTCAAATTTTCTCCAACTCAAACAGGAAGACTAGATTCGCATTCTACCACTGCGCTTTCGGCCTCAACTATCATCCACAGCGCAGACAAGGGTCGAATCCGTCCTCGTGCTCAACGACGATTTGATTATCTACCTCTCTGAAATGCTTTCTGCTGAAACCCGACTGGAACTGTCCATGGTTTCTAGTCGCTTTCGACGGCTCCTGATGCCTGCAATCTTTAGAAACTATGTTTGGGAGCCCTGCGCGGCATACAACGGTCGTCCTCTGCCTCTGGCCTCTCTACGCCCCCACATTCGGTATGTTCACGACTCAGTATCTTCCCATATGCTTAATTCTACACCATCCAGAGTTTTCGGCCTCAGCGGGGAGGATTGCCCTTGGGACGATGTGATCACAGTTGAAGAACGCATCGAGGTTGTCGTACAGCTGCAGAAAGCAATCCCGCAGATGGTGTCGGCTCGCACCTTTCTGCTGACGAGCATACCCGGTGGTCTTTGGCCGCAACTACTCGACACTATATCTATGGCACCTTGGATCGATGAATTGATCCTAGAATCGCAGTGGCTTCCCGAGGGGCGGGGAAATTTTGACATCCCCGCATCAGCGATGATAACACCATTCCGTAGTGTCGCGTACAAGACTTGGTTTATCTGCGATCCAGCCAAACGCGCAATGGTCGCGATGCGGAGGCCGAGGGCTATGATAGAGATTGAAGCCCAAAATCTCTGTTCCATCCTGGGTGCATGCCAGTCGACGCTGGAAACCTTGAAAATCCCAGGGGAGATTTTTCTTGCGGCTGTCGATATATCGACGGTGTGGATAGCCATCCAAGAATTGCACATGGAAGGTTTTTGGCCTCGAGCGGACCGGTCATCTATCCTCTTGCTTCTTCGTGCGATGCCGAATCTCCGCATTGTGCGTCTCAAGTTGGGTCACCTCGAGTCTGATCCGCCGCCGGGGCACCTTTTGCCTCCTGGTATCTCCTCATCTTTCGATCGCAGCACCTTCCTCCCACACCTTCTGCAGTTCGAGGCACCCCTCGTCGTACCCGGAGATAGGATTATTTCCCTCCTTCCTCTTGAACTCGACTCGCTTTCACTGATATCAATAAATCACCGTCCGGTGCATTCATTTAGACTGGAGATACCTGAATGCTCGGTCATTCTCGACATCCTTGCAGACGTTCAATTCTCAAACCTTACTTCCCTCGAGTTGTGGTATAGGATCATGGAGCCAGAACAACTCGCTTCGGACAACCTATTGCTCTCGTCCATACCACAGCGCTTTCCCCTCCTACGCCATCTCACACTCCATCGATGGGTTTTGCCGCACACTTCCCATCCTTATCGAATGAACCCAAGTGTACGTTGATTAAAATTCATTTGTTGTGCTCCAATGATACTCACGCACCTAAAGCCTGAATTGAGAAAATTATTGTCACAATTGAAGCATCTTCAGACATTCTCCCTCGATCCCAATGTCAACTACTGCTCAGTGGCGCCGCCAATGCCCCATGTCGAGGAAGAATACGCCTACGTGGTAAAGCTGTTGCGCAAAATTGCGGAAGATATTGTCCCTGCGATTCCGTGGCTCCACCAGATATCAATGTATCGGCCAGTGGCACGATACACTCCGTGGGAAACCTGGGACGTAATCAGCTTTCCTGGCGAAAGTATACGTCTCCGTGCACACCAAGAGCCTTATGCACCATTCATACAAGGTGCGGTATGAAACTGGTATTGGGATCTCACTCACAAAAGCTGTAGAAATTATGGACGCACCGTGGCCAGAGGATCCAGATTTTGTAATCCCTGCAAGTATATTATAATGTGAGTTGACCGCGTAACAAGTTGTTGGGAGTGAGCATGAACGGAGGAACATTCGAGATGGGCGGGATACGACAAATCAGACTTCCGGACTTAGTAGTAATGAAAAACAAAAAATTACAAGAAAAGTTTGTCTTCACTGCTGGTCCTTGGCCAATGCGAGTCTGGCCATGGTGTCTCATGGTGTGCACTGTGTACTATTCAAACAAGTTGCCATGCTGCATTTGTTGACAGTCTGACATGGGCTGTTGTTGTCAGAATTCACTGTTCGAGGACTCCATGGAGAGTCTCGACTCGGCTTTATCGGTGGCTTCAAGTATCCCACAATTTTCTCTCTCTTTCCGCCTCGTCGGTACTTGCGATTGGTTTAGTTCCCTGATTGGCTTGTGCTTCCTCTCATTTCTCTGTGCGATTCATATTGCATCGAATCTGCCTACACCCGTGAAACAAGACCAAAATGGCCTTCTCAGCTTCCTTCCTACGACATGCTCATGATGCTACCACATTTGCCCTGCCTTCCACGATATCCCAGCCAAATTCGGTCCCCGATCTCGGTACCTGCAGGCGGGCGACCGATGTTACCTCGGGTTAGCTGCGACGCTATTTGACCCCAAATTCTCGGACGCAGGCAGCCGACGATTCACATTTTATCTGCTTGTTTCTGTCCTCCCTTATTGCTGAGTGGTATGTTAACAGAAGTAGGTGGTTCCCTTCAAATCTGG
The DNA here is from genome assembly GCA_029281795.1 of Mycena crocata. Classification (NCBI taxonomy): domain Eukaryota; kingdom Fungi; phylum Basidiomycota; class Agaricomycetes; order Agaricales; family Mycenaceae; genus Mycena; species Mycena crocata. Next base: position 1,549 of record JARJCP010000268.1, on the reverse strand, counting down.
AGCATGCCGGGTCCAATCGGCGATACCCCCTAGATTATCGAGTGAATCACCCCACAGATGCAAATTTAGAACCCCATTGCCACTACAGTGATCAACATGCTGCAAACCATGAACAAGGCAGCAAACAACCACAGTGAGGTCAGTACATCTCCTAGAATGCAGTTCGACCCGTCTTCCTAACCTCGTAGTAGCTCAACAAGGAAGACACGCTGCGATGGGAATTTGCACTCGTGGACTTCATTCCGGTGCCTGAGGCTATTGAGCGTGAGCCCCAGTTAACCCAGGCAGGATTCATGGATTTCATTCTGACGACATCACCCAGATATGACCGTAAAGTGGATGAGATATTTAGAGCAGCTCAGAGAGACGGTATTCAAAATGGAGAAAACCAACGGTGCAGAGAAGACGAGGACGAGGAAGGTTGAAACACCTCGAAAGAAACTAATCACCATCATCTCAAAAGTCGAAGGTTTGCCGTGAGGCCTCCCAGCCACTCTGTCCCTGCCGAAAGTGCACACAGTAGTCCTCGGAGCTACCTTGGAGCTACCTACATGCTTAGTGCTGTCCAGATACGGATATAATACGCCAAACCCCGTATCGTATTCATATCCATATCATATTCACCCACAGCACACCGTATCATATTTGTATTGTAGCATATTCATATTTTGGTACCGAATATGAATATATGTTGAATATATTTGAATATATTCTGCAGATTTTCTGGTTGAAGAAGAGGCTGTGAATCCTGTCTCACAGGCTGCGAGCCTTCTGCATGTAAGTCAAGGAATGTCAGGGACATTCATTGGACCTTCTCAGAGCGAATGGGATACAACACTGAACAGATATGCAAGTCGAATCTTCACATCTAGTGATGTCCAGGGCCCGGCCTGAAGCCCGGAAGCCCGCCAAGCCGGGCCCTGGAAGCCCGAGCCGAGCCGGGCCCGACAGCGGGCTTGAGCTGGCTTGGGGCTTGGGCTTCAAGTCTCCAAGGCCCGAGCCGGGCCCTGAAGCCCGGGCTTGTGAGTATGGGGTGAAGATAACTTGCAGCCACTGAATTGGAGTCAAGATACTGTAGAATTTCAATCCTCAATTACATTACAAGTGGTTATGAAATTACCTCCCCACAATGATTGAAAACAGCAAGGTATACGGCACCTGCAATGTATTTGGAAAATTGTACCATTGTGTGCTTGAAAAATGTGAACAGGAGCTCGGTGAATGTTTTGAGCTATAATATAGACCCCTTTTATCATTAAAACCCTAATTTACACACTTGTATGCATGTCCAAGGTGCAATGAAAAATTCCTGGCAAGCCCGGGCCCAGGCCCAAGCCTCAGGCTTGCAAGCCCTGTTTAGGGCTTCGGGCTTGGGCTTGAGATTTTGAAGCCCAAGCCGCATCAAGCCGGGCCCAAGCCGGGGCTTCCAGGCCGAGCCGGGCCCTGGACATCTGTCACGGGCCGTGCCATCGGACCTCTCGGATCCGATCATCTCCGACGAACAGCCACACGCGGACTCCTCCGGCCCCGGTCCACTCCGACTTCTTGT
>JARJCP010000267.1:0-43761 GCA_029281795.1 Mycena crocata | reverse complement strand
TAACGAGCTTGGCGAACCTCACGAGCCTAGCTAACATCACCGACTTGGGCAACACAACCGCGCTGCAGCCGTTCAACATCTTCGATGTCGCCGACAATGCTACGTTCGTCAGCACCATCCAGAACAATTTCCGGAACCTCACCACCGGCGGCATCTCGTTTGATACCGCGTCCGGGAACCTGTTGTTTGCATGGGAAGCATCTCCTCCGGGGTTAATGGGGCCGACCATGCTCAATCTGGCGAGTAACATCTTGTTCAATCATGCATTGAACACGTCCGGGCGTGCGGGCGTACGCCCCACGCTAATCTTGCCCACTTATCAATCCTTCCCTCCGGTCGATGGTAAGCCTCTTGTCACCTTCCTCCTTCCGTTTTCATCTCAGTAAACACTCACAGCTGGAACACTCGTCGCGCTAAAATGGATTGCGTTTTACTCTGCGGTTATGGTAGGTCCGCGCTACAATATTTATAATATATGACTGACTCCTCCATAGTCCGTATTCCCGGCCTTCTTTGCGCTGTACGTTTCCAAGGAACGGCGGTCTTCAGTGCAGGCGATGCAGTTCTCCAACGGACTGCATAATCCGGTTGGACTATGGCTTGGTGTGTCGTCTAAGCAGTGCAAGTAGACCACTTCCTGACACGGAATTGTGCAGGCCATCTTATGTTTGACTCGGTGTTCACGGTCATTATGGCGACCATTGTAGTGATCGTTTTTGCAGCAGCGTCTAATCAGTTCCACGGACTTGGCTTCTTCGTAAGTCCATCATGCTCGCGCCGCTTGCAATACTCAATCCCCCACACCACCAGTGGCTCATTATGGTTCTATATGGAATCACCGGAACCTTGTTTGCGTATTGTGCCTCATTGGTGGTGGTCTCGCCCTTGGCTGCCTTTGCCACCGTTGCGGGGTATCAAATTGTCATGTTCTTGGTAAGATTTTCCTTTTTGTTATCGAGCGAATGGCTCGCTTACAGACCGCCGCAGCTATATATTGCCGGTTACCTTCTCGTGCTCACTTATGCGAAGACCTCGGACGCCAATCAACTAATTACTATCATCCACTTTACTCTCTCTGTATTATCGCCGGTGGCCAGTGTGGTGCGTACAAGCTCGAATTGCTATCTTCGTTTACTCAGATGTATCATAGACAAGAGCAGGACTTGTCAGCGTCAATCTGTTCTCGTTGTTGTGCGACGGAACATCCACCGTAATCACCACGTCGTGGATGAGCTCGATAATGCGCTATGGCGGTCCAATCGCCTATCTCATCGTCTATTCTCTCGTCCTTCTCGCTATCCTCGTCTGGGTCGACTCAGGTTCACTCTTGCCCCAGAAGTTCCGAAAACGCGCGAAGGCTTCTGTGGCGGAAACTGAACGACCGGTGAAGGATGATGTCGCCTCTGAGGCGCGCTCCGCTGCTCAGTCTAACGACCTGCTTCGGGTTTTAAATGTGTCGAAAACGTTTGGCTCCAACACTGTGGTCGACGACGTCAGCTTTGGAGTCTCTCGTGATACAGTCTTTTGCATGCTCGGTCCCAACGGAGCAGGCAAGACCACTACATTCAATGTTATCCGTTCGTGTGTTATACATGTCCTTCTGAATCATGCTCATTGATTCTGCAGGAGGTGATGTGATACCGGAGGCGGGAGACGCTCTGATACAAGGAACGTCCGTTATCAATCACCCGCGGACCGCTCGAGTGTCCCTTGGTGTCTGCCCTCAATTTTCTGCTATTGACGCCCAGCTTTCCGTTCGTGAACATCTTGCCATCTATGGACGACTCAAGGGCCTTCAATCGGAAGACCTGCATAGCAGCGTCGAGTCGCTCCTGCTGGCGACCGGGTTGCACGTATACGCCGATCGACTGGCAAGCAAGCTTTCCGGAGGAAACCAACGGAAGCTGTCCCTTGCTATTGCACTGATGGGCAACCCTTCTGTTGTCTTGATCGACGAATTCTCAACGGGAATCGACGCGAAAAAGAAGAGGGAATGTGGCGGACATTGAGAGCGGTAGCCGTGGACAAGGCTGTGATTATCACAACACGTACGATTCGGTTCTCCCAATTATCTGAAGAATATACTGATCGTCCTTTTAGACTCCATGGAAGAGGCCGCTGCCTTGGCTACCAAGGTCGGCATTCTTGCTGTGCGGTTGCTTGCCATCGGCACCACCGAGTCCCTCTCTGCGCGTTATGCGACGTATGAGGTCCACTTCACTTGTCGCACACGAGAAGAGGTCACTCGGGCGCAGACATTGATGGCTACCATCCCTGGCTCCCGAATGGCAGACGACGTTGCAACCCGCTTCGAAGTACCGATAGAAAGGGAAAACGGGCTGTCCCTTGCGAAACTATTCCACATGCTTTCGGCGCAGGGTGACTTTTCTGAATACACTGTCGAGAAGGCCACCCTCGAGAGTGTGTTTTTGAAGGTGATCAGAGAGAACAATGTGCAGGAGGAGGATCGCGTGCCTAGGAGCCGAAGCCGATGGCCCTCGTTCTTGCGGCGATGATATTTACAATACTATGTAGACTGATAGATGGACTTGTAGTTTTTATTTACCTGGGTATTGCGATGATAGCAAGATTGAAACACGGGGTTGATTTGGTCGCAGTCCTCATGCAGGTGACAATGAACAAAGGCGTACGCACTACTCTGGAGTAGCCTAGGGGTTGTATTTTGCGAGCTGTCCCTATTTTGCGTCGTCTGTTTTTTTCTGTATCATTTCATTTTCGTAATGTCCAAGAAATTTTCTTGGCTTTGCACCCTTGTTGTACCTGGCGGCGCGCATTTCGTCATCCCGGAAGCGTTTTGATGAAGCAAACGTCAGCTCCAGGCAGCCTTCCTAAGTATTAGAAATTAAGAAAATGCGTTCACTTCTAAAATATTTGTGAAAATGAACAGTAAAAAATATGCCTGATGGGCTATCGCAATAGTGACACACGAACGTCCATTGCACAAGCTACGCCTCAGTGGCGATCATTGCGAGTATACCCCGGCGGCGCGGAGCTGTGACTTATTGACCTCGGGCCTTCCTCACCACGTGGGTTCCGAGTACTCGAACAACAAGCTTCGGCCCAGGTGCATGCCGCGGGAATCGAACCCTGGACCACTTTTCGGGACGTCTCCATCAAATGGTGCCCTCATCGTGTAGTGGGTCACTACGATATGGCTGCGCCGAAGAACTGTGTTATGTTGCCTTGATACCAGGTAGGCTCAGGATTGTGGAGGCTGAGTGGCAGTGAAGATGAGATATGCGCAATTTTTTTTCCCAAAGCAGTGAACAGAGGTTATCATTTTTAGGCAAGCTTTCAGATTCTTCTTCTTCACAGTTGGAGTCTTGGAGATGGTGTTGACGGAATTGTCGCCACCCGAGTCGCCAGATTGGATAGCGGTGGACAAGAGAATCATAATTCATGAGAACATCCAGCCCAGACTCCAACTGAGCGCAGCAAACGGCCAATACCCAACCTATACCGCTTTGGGCTCGATATGTTTGATGGGTCGGGGATATCAATCGCGACGCGCTGCAAATGTTTGCGTATGTTGTGACGTCACGTTCCATCGCGCTTCTTCCTCCACCATCCTCCTCTTCACGCTCGTGCTACCCACTGTTCCCAATCGCCAACATGTCTGACGACAGATAAGCCACAATCAAAGAGACTATCAGAGACCCGACGTTCAAAGTTCGCCTGCCTACTGCTCGCCCGAACCGCGGAGGATCATTTTGGAAGTGTTTTGGGGAGAAGGAAAAGGCACCATTTTTGGCAGTCAAAAAATAGATTAGACATTGAAGCTCTGTGTCCTTTTTCTTTTTGACAACCGAAATAAAATGTGTTTGTTAAGCTAAAGCACAGGAAACTGGGTGATTTATGCTGCATATTGAGGACACAGATTGGACACAGAGAAACATTATATCTTTGGGTAACAACTTTGATAAGTCAAAAGCGACCTAAAGGCTAAAAGCCACTGTTTTGTATTATTGACTTTTGTGTCGCACCGTATAAGTTCCCAAATTGGAAGAACCGCTTGGATGTCCTAAAATTGTCCTAAAAAGTCTTGGGCCCCAGCAGTGAATGCGAATTAGTTCGTGGATCAAGAAAGATGGAGTCATTTCAACGAAGCATATCACACGTCCTTCATATGTCTGAGACCCATGAAGGCAGACCGTTCAAAGATACAATCGACTTTAGTCTGTTTTTATTTTTATTTTGTTGGTTGACCCGCACGCCACAATGCCCTGGTATTTTGGGAAAATAGAAGCCAAAAAAAGGCCCGTACGCCTGTGGGTGAGGCTATCGCTGATTGATGAACGAACTCATTTCACAAGCTGCGCCGATGGCGGTCATGGCGAGTATACCCCGGCGGCGAAAGCTCTATCCTTCTTGAGCAGCTTGACAATCTTACATAGCGCAGGAATCGAACCCACGACCACCCCGACGGGACGTCTCCCCCGAAGTGGTACACTAACCACTGCACGATGGTTGCGCGTAAGAACAGTGTAATGTTGCCTATAATCCCAGGGCCGTGGGGAGGGGTAGGTAACAGGACGATAGTATAGTGGACCAGTGGCAGTGAATATTAGTCAATAACGTTGTCGAATGGTGTATTTTCCAGTAGTTCCGCCAGTAATTTGCCAGCTCTTGCATGGTGTTACACGTGTAGCACAAAGACAACAGAGATCATTTTCTTTCCTCAAGGTAGTGATTACTCATCCCGAAATCAGGTCGTCCTTTCGAAGGAGAAGAGACAATCCCTGCGAGACATATACAGTATTCTCCGGGGACCTCAACAAACGGCGAAACCCCAGTTCCTACCGCTTTGGGCTTTGATATGTTTGATCTTTGCCTTGTGGGGATATCAGTTGATGGGTCGACGCGTTCAGTTATTTGCAGTTATTTGCAGTTACTTGCGCGTGCTATCATATCACGTGTCAGCGCTACCTCTTTCTCCTCGACCACCACCATCCTCTCCCGGCGCTACCTTTTCTCGCTCAGCATGGGTGATCGTCGCTACCACCGCATGGTGGATCTAATTCTGCGCGCTATTCGGCATCCCGCCTTCAAAGTCAGGCTTCCCACCGTTCGCTCTGGCACGGAACGTCTCTGGGCGCGGATCCTGGCGGAATCGATCCTTGTGCGAGAAGGATTCCGGATCAAGGGCCGCGGCGCGCTGCACTCCGCTTTCCGTACCGCCTTCCTGGAGATGATGGCGGATGGTTACAGCGACGAGTTCGAGGCAACACCGGGCCTGTACGCGGTACGTTATAACTTCCTCGCTTATCTTCTCACTCACCCAAAACAAAGGCACTCGAGGCGTTTTTCCTATCCGAGGAATTCTTCTTTGAGATACTCTCGAAGTTTGGAGACCCCGATGCCGAGACCATTGTTTGCGGCGATGTCAAGGTCAAAGGTCCGCTGGATGTGTACATGGGGGCGATATGGCAAGAAACGCAGAATGACGATAAAGTTACTGCTTGGTTCGTGAGCCAAATCGGACCGCTCATCAAGGTGGCCATAGAGGCGTATGAGAGCTTGTGCGGTTCAATCTTCCATCTTCATTGTTGCGTACTCACCCTGCGACATAGCCGTCAAAATAAAAAGGCCCGCATAGAACCGGAGGAGACACAGGCCACTGCCATCTTCCAGTCGGGTTTGTGGTCTCCTTAGCGCAAACAGTGTCGAGCCTGACGTCCGCATAGATTTAGAAGTTCTCCGTCGTATTCACGACGTCATAACTTCAAAAGCCGATCGCGCCTGTGTGCCCCCCAGTCCCGCGGTTTCCATTAGCCCACCCTCGTCTCCGATCCCCCTTACGGATGGCGACGACGAGCCTGTGGAAACGCCGACTCAGCGACGAGTATGTCGATTTCTCAGTTCATTGTATGGCACCAATATGCCTCTAGGGTCCTCGCGTCGGATCTGGTTCCGCAAGCTCGTTCTACCGGTCATCCACGAAGGGTGCATCGTCTGTCGACAATGCTTACGATGAAGGGGAGGAGGACGACGGGGAAGTTACACACAGATCGGTAAGTATGATCGGGTGCTCGTTCAGTGTCCGACACTAATCATGCTTCGCCAGGCCCTTCGCGCTAGACATGGTGCGGACGGCACTAGGCGAACTCCCCTCCGCCGCTCACCATTTATGGGCACCTCATCTCCCGCTTTCCCAAGAAAGGATGGTGATGGGGAGGAGGAGGAGGAGGACGATATATTCCGCCAACTAGTATGTTCATCTACTCTTCCATTATCGGCCATTTAACCTGCTTTATCAGGCGCCCCATGCTAGACCCAGCATGGCCGGTGCCAAGTATGGGACTCCTGGAGGCGCGATTGCAGGACCGTCGTCGGAATACACAGGAACGCTCCTGCCAGCATTCACGCCTCAACGCCCTAAGGTACTTATCCAGGCTCCTCAGATTCTGTGATCTAATCTGCTGTCCAGCGGACGGCCCCCGATGGTTCACCCCGGGACAACTACTCCGAGAACTACTTGCTGGTCGAACGACCTTTCGTTCCGAAGTCACCTCGCAGCCCTTTGGCTCCCAGGAACCTCACTGGTGATGGTATGTTGCCTTCCCTCACACTCGCTGTATATGCCTGCACACTCTTTCAGGGTCCGGCAGTTTTGACTCTCCGTTCGGTAGTGGAGTGTCAGTTTTCTCCACCAGCTCCCCGCACGGTTGGCGCAACTCAAGTCCCGCTGCTCGCCGCACATCGCAACAGGGCCGATCAAGCCCGCGGGCCTCTCTTGCCTCCTCAATCGGCGAACATCTCCGCTTTTAGCTCGGTGCAGCCTAGGTTCGAGCCTTCTCAAGTCACCTCTCTCAGTCTACCACGTTCCACCGCCTCACCTTGCACCGCGCAAACCACAAACTATTCCCAAGTTCACCAAGATACCATCATTCTTTCCTCAAGCATGGCCGTGAAGTCTCGTCTCTCCCTCCCAACACTTTGCAAGCGTTCCCTTCCATCCAATCTCCACAACCCAATGCGAAGATTCTGCGAAGACCAACCTTTCGTCTCGTGGCAGATGGTGACATATGTGTATACCTACTCCGTTTCAATGTACTAGAACTTGTCGATAAAAATTTGCTGGATCGGACCTCCTTTTGGACGCACGCACGTTTGTGAATTCGTCAGCTTCCAACTCAAACACGACCAAAGAAGTACGCCATTTTTCTCTCCATCTGCCACAGCGGCACCGTCGCAGGATGGGATACATCCATTTAGATGCCCTCGAGAACCTTAAAAAGTACTCGTATAAAGGAGTAGACAAGTTCGTGTTTTTGCCTCGCGTCTCGCAGCAATCCCATTCTTTTTTTGTAGATCTCCGTTATCCAAACATGTTTTGAATCCTTTCTGGACGTGGTTCGTCACGCTTTGGCCTCTCTCTATCGCGCCCAACACTGTAGGCTACAATCTGTCTCCATGGGTCTCGGTTAAACCGTGTTTCAGATAACTTTGTTAGGGTTGTCCATCGTGTTTCTCAACTTCGCGACGGTGCTTTTCTATGACCCGGCGTATCTCGCAGAGAAGGGTGGCGTTGTGATTCCCAGCTGGGTGTACTTTTGGTGCGCTTTTCATATCGCGCTATGGCTGCTCGCTCTGACATCCTTTACGCGCGTAGGTGCTCGATTGGCTTGTTTTTGTACCAGAGCTTTGATGCTATAGATGGGTATGGTTTGCTTTGTGGTTATTTCATATCTGTCTAACTTGTGCAGTAAGCAAGCCAGAAGGACGGGGATGGCAGGCCCTCTGGGAGAGATGTTCGACCATGGTGCGCGAAAACATTCGTCGTCGTGCTCGTTTTCTAATGATCGGTAGGCTGTGATGCGATGAACACCACGGTAAGATCCAACGACGCGACTGACTTTCCTTTCTAACAAAGTCTTCAGCTTGAAGTCATTCTCGCCGCCCAAGCGCTCAATCTTGGCCGCTCGTGGTGGACCGTCGCGTCGCAAATGGCAACGCTGGCTAACTTCTATCTGACTACTTGGGAGGAGTATCACACCGGTTTGTCAACTCCGACGACTTCACGGCGCAGCCAATTTCATCTATCTCCCCAGGTCAATTATACCTCGGCGTGTTTTCTGGCCCCGTCGAGGGGATTCTGTTGATTGTCGTTATATACGCAATAAGTGGCGTGTACGGTACGTCTTATGCTCGGCATTTCCGACAGACACCAACCATTTCTGCAGGTCCGTCCTTCTGGGATACTGGGATCCTGACGTTCCTGCACCTCACCAACATCCCCTTCGTCAACCAGCTGCCTGACCTCCCGCTCAATGACTCATTCATGGTCTTTGGTGCCTTCGGCGTCTTCTTCAACGTTCAAAGCAGGTACCATTTTGCTCCTTTCTTCTGTAATCTGTCTCTGATGGTCTCGAAGCTATCGCAACGTCCGCCGCGCGATGCTCTCCTCCGGAAAATCCACCACCTGGCCGCTCCTCTTGCTGATGCCGTTTGTTGTATCCGCAGCCATCCAGGTTTTCTGGCTCACGCACCCGCGGTACGATGACTCCGCCATCATCTACTCTTCGCTCTTTGTGCCGTTTCTCTGCGCATGGGGCCTCCAGTTTGCACACCAGGTCGGGCGCATGATCCTCGCGCACGTTACGAGCACGCGCTTCCCGTGGTGGGACTGGATGTGGGTCTGGAGTCTTCTGTGCGCCGTCGACGCGAACCTCCCGCTCGTCGCCGGCCGGTCAGTTCCCCGCTGATTCCCCGTCGTGCCCACTCGCTAACCGTGATTGTATGGCGCAGGGCTCCGCTTTTCCAGACGAACGGGGCAAATCGCGCCATGGTCGTCTATCTGACGCTCGCGATATCCTTCGTCGCCTACGCGAAATTCTGCACCCAGGTTATTAACGAAATTACGAATTTTATGGGGATCGCGTGCTTCACTGTGCGCAAGAAGGACAAGGACGGCGTCTGGCAAGACACGGTGCCCACGAGCGCCCCTGATGAGAAGAAGAAATTATGATATATACACGGAATGTAATGGTTTATAATGTCGGATTACCTTTCTTGAATGCTGAGACTCGGAAACCAGAGGAAACTAGGGGGCGAAACCGTGACGCACGGACGCAGAAGAAAAAACTTCCGTCCATATCACATATTACAATATATGGCCGGATCAAGATTAATATCGCCGATCCTGAATAGAGCCATTGCGGTTCCTTTCCTTCCACTAGCAATTGGTTCCGCCGCTTCTATTCATGAGTTTACTTCAAACATCCTCCCTCGACCTGTATTATAACCAGTATACCATTCGAAGTATGAAGCTTGAATGCTCAAATGAGCAGTATAAATAGTAGCAGCATATATAGTTATCGATGACTTATCGATGAAACCTGAGCCCTAGATCAATCTATACATCTCACCACGAGTCTGGTACCCGGTCCCCTCTCTATCCTCCAACATGCGTTGGTGGGACCCCAGGTGACCCATACTTCCTCCAATGAGCCACAGGTTTGAGCCAACATGCGACAATATTCTTCGAACTCGAACGTTGGTGCATCTTCTGGATCGTTTTCATCACCATCCTCCTCCTCGTCTTCCCGCGGAAATACCCCAAAAACGGTTGAATCGTTGGCAATCCAAAGGACGCGGAGCTTGGGAAAGGCGCTAAAGAAGTCGGCAAACTCAGCTGGGGTCCAGGACCACACGAAGGGAATCAGCCCCTTCCAAACCTCGAGCGACGGCCCGCAGATCTCGCCCCATCGGCGGACGAACGCTGGGATCGCTTCCCGCTCAAGTTCTGGGTCCCATTTGAAAAAATCAAAGTCAAGTTCCTTGAGCGAGCCCAAGCGTCCCGACGGCAAGCGGCTCGTCTGTATTGCATCGAACATCCGGTTTATTGCTCCCATTGGGTCATCGATGTGCCCCACACCGATGGTGAGCGTGGTGAGCGAGCTAGCGAGACACATCAGACCTGCTTTGGCCATCATCCCTACGTTCTCGCAGTGTCCTTTAAACGTGCGCAAGGTGGGTAAGAAGTCTGGGCGGATATTGATGTCGTCACTGAATACTAAGGCAACAGGGTTCACCTCCCGGCGCGATCTATAACCCATTTTAAAGATTTCCAAGGCTTTGTGGTGCGCCAAATAGAAAATCGTGAAGTCCTGGAGGTGAATAGTATTCTTCAGCCCATGTATCAAGAGCCAGAGATCGAAGTAAGTAAGGGAAAGCGCATGGTAAAAAGCTGCATGGTCCAATCTTCGCCGATGTACATGACAGAGAGCGAAAGGGAGGTCAGGGTCGACGAGGAACTGGAGAGCAAGCGCAAGCATCGTGGCTTGAAGTGCTCTGAAAGCGGGAATTGTTAAAAGAAGAAAAACACCACAATATGGAAAACGCACCATGTTCGTCAATTTCTGAATAACAATGAATGCGTTTCAGGTTACGAATTTGTGCGAACTGATCTTCAGAGAACCAGTAGAAGCAACGTCCCGGTGGAAGGAAATTTAACTCCTCAAGTGGCAGGCCTTTTAATGTTTCTATGAACTGCGCCTTCATGTCTTCATCTGCGCATCGAAAGATGTCCCCGATAATCGTCAGCTCCTTTAATTGCGACATGTTCTTCAAAGATGCTATATGCACCAGGATAGGCGTGTCGTTGATTTCAAACTCCTCCTCTCCTCCATCCAGTGTCAATTTTCGCACACTGCGCGCCAAATCCACATCCCGAGTGAGGAGAGTAAACGTCTCCAGTGCAGCTAAATTGGGTTCGACCTCAAATGTGGTCTTGAGCGTCAGATCGCAGTATAGCACAGAGCGCGCGATTGACATGAGCTGAGAACAAGCGAGACAGAGGTCTGCCAGATCTCGAACGCTTGACGACCGGACGAGAGTCGAGATTTCGAGCCATGTTTCAACGGGGAGTGACATCCAGTTCGACATGACCAGTCTTTGCAAGTTAGGTACAGTACTGTTGAGTGTTGAGACAAGCTTGAGAGCACGTTTAGCGAAGTCTCGCCAAAGACTGACGATCAGCGGTGCCTTGATGGTCCTCAGACGGTAGGACCGTCAGAAACCGTCAGACCTTCAGACAAGAGTTGAACCCTGGTGCACGCTAGTACTGGTAATGTGGTACTCTTGCCAACTAAGAGAATGCAGGCATGCGACTTAATTGTGCACAAGGTTGAAGGTAGTATGCATGACGCCATCGTTTGGAAGAAGCACAACCTGCAGTTGACCTGCAGTGCCACAATGCTTCTCAGCTTCTCTCTTCCTTGCCAAGTTGAATAGGGGTTGCACTTTCGCATACTAATCGCAGCTATTCGCTTGCAATTTGTACAGGTTCTCCACTTGGTTCTCCACCGAGTGTTTCCCTTAGGCGTACTCAGGATTCCTTCGAGTTTCTTATTTCCCCATTTCGTTGAGTGCAAGAAGTACATTCCAGAAGGAGGATGAATGGTACTGGAGATAACCAGATACTTGAACGATAGCAATGAACAATAAATAGCCGTCCAGGGCATCTGGAGATAGCAAGACAACGGGTCCTTGAGGGAGACCACGTAGAACAAGTGAGTGAATGAGATCCAGCGGAGGGGGGGGGGGGGGGGGGGGGGGGGCCTTCGAAATATCAGCACGGGTATCGCCAAGGATGCACGGATGACGCACCTCCCTTGGACATAGAGAATGCTTCTATGAATTTGGCTGGAACGATGCATTGCCGTCTTTATCGAGTACAAGTTTCGCGCGCGCCTGGAGCCAGGGTGGCGGCGACTCCATCATCTCTGGCGAGAGAGGTCCCGACGGCTTCGCCTTTTTCGACCCCCTCGACCTTTTGGCTCTTGGAGATGCGGCTGCTGCCTGGGATCCGGCGTCTTGGCTCAGTACCTTGGATTTGCTTGGTACGCAGCCCATGGTATATGTGTATCTGTGTAGCCCTAGCGGTAAGCTGCAATTCAGAGTACAAAAAACGAGACGTACAATGTCGGAGAAAGGAGGGTGGTGGAAGGAGTGAGAGGGATGACCCGTCAGATCCTCACTCCACTCCTGTTCATGAAGCGGGATGGTACTGAGGTTGCGAAGGGCTCAATCACGATGTTTTGATACCGTCCACGGCGTCGTCCATATAGTAACTGCGTCCGTCAAGGCCGAAGCTGATACCAACCAATCGGCGTCATTCAGTGAAGCGCGAGCTCAAGAGCTGGAAATAACATGGGCGCTTGACGTCAGGAAGAGCGATTATTCGGACAACCAACGACAACCAATAGAATTCATCAGCTCTGAAGCACCAATGGCAGTGTGCGTTTGAAAATTTTCGGTCTAGAACCAGAGCCTAGACCTGCACAAGCGAAACAGACTGATTGAAATGTGTCCACCAATGGGAGGTGAGAAGGGTTTGATAGTCTACCAATGAAAATTGGTGAACCAGGCGCGCTGTAGATTGTTTAGTGGAGCGCTGACCGAAAAATCAGTGTGAGCAGAACGAAGAAAAGAATATTGAAAGAATATCAAATTGGTTATGCTGAGTCAGGCCGGCAAGCCGATCAGCCGGCATCAAGTAAACTCCCACGGTTCAAACTGGTTTTTCAACAGTGACTGGAATTTGTTCCAGCTTTCTATGGCGATCTTACTACGAAACGCGCCGTGACTGACTTCGGGGCCCTAGACTTTTGGTTTTCAGGACCAGGGGATGTCAAATTTAAAGTGATTTTCCACAAATTCAAGTCCACACTTCAGACATTACAATATGGCGGTCGAAGTGCACATTAAATCAGCCGCAAATATATTTCACATGCCGCAAATATATTACGTGTTTTGATACCAATGCCGCAAGTATTTGACCCTTTCGGTATCTCCGAAATACTTGCAGCATGAGTCGAAATGCCGCAAGTATTTTTCGAGGTCCCGCAACTTTTTTCTCGGAGTGCCGCAACTTTTTTGTGCAAAAATGAGACTGATTTCGAAACATGCCAGGACCTCTCATATTGCCTTTTCCGGTTCTCTGTGCAATGTTACACCAAGTTTGGAGCTTGAACTACGGTTGGTGGGGTCAACAAAGGTATGTCTCCTCCTTCACCATCTTCAAATATCCTCTAACTTCCTTCCTTGGCTCCTTGTCTGTTCAACCCGAACACGACTCAATATTTCTTGTACAGACCAGCTTCTATGTCTGAGCCAAGCCCAGGGACTGGCGAGTTCAGGCTCGATTTAATTTCAGTGCCAGGTACACACATCATATTCACTTCATGTTGTTTCAAGTAAGTACTGACACTGGTTTATTGTTACTACAGCTATATCAGTAAGTCTCATTGTATCGTGGTCTTCAACTGTTGTATCGATTTTTAATCGGTAAATCTTTGATCATCGCGCCGTCATCAAGTATGTACTTCACCGTCATATTTCAACTTCCAACTCTGCATCTCCCTCCCGGCACACTGCAAGCACACTGTCTTAAGATATACACTGTCTTAAATCCGGAGGTATGCAATCTGCTTCACGTCGCCCTGCCCCCACCATACTGACCCCATCTGCGTGACTATTAGAGTGATGATTGTCTGTTGAGTTCAAGTTCATGCAGATCGAATCATGGTTCGATAAAGGTCCCTCACATCTCCTCCAATTCAATCTTGAATCAGCTCAATTTTGAATGGCTTCAATTTGAAGACTGCGGTGGATCTCTATCTGCTCCAGACCTTTATTCAGTTCAATTCGTGTGGATCAGTATGCTACAGGTATCCGCACGCGAACTGTAACTGCTCGCTGTGTAAATCAGGGTTCCTTTGTTGCTCCGAAGCCTTGGACTATTTGGTAGGCACACATATGTTCGTTATATTCACTTTGAAGGGTTGATTGACTAATCTAAATTACACTTCCCGTTCGACGGCATGAGGAACTCTACGCTCCTTCACACTTGAATTTTTAATGTGTCATTGCCACAACTTGACGTGATTGTCTTCGACGCGGGTCTGTAAGCAATGCTGTCTGCGACGCGGAGACTGGCCGACATGACACCGATATATAAGCACTCATGGCTCAAGTAAATTGAATTGGCACAGTTGATTCTATTCATGAGCCCACCAATCTACAACTGACGCTCGCGAGTCCGCTGATTCTACGCGATTTAGCTACGTGCCGATCTCGACTCTGCTGGATTCACGCTGAGCGCGTGTCCGCAGGCCAGGGCGAGTTCACCCTCGTGTGGGATACGGACGTGTCGTCGAAATTGGTTGAGGTACTGGCGGCCTGGCCGGGAGTCAGGACTTTATGGGTTGACGGGATGCGATGGCTCAGTGCGTGTCCAGACATGATAGAGGCCGTGCCACCGTGGTCCACCATTCAACGATCAAACTTGAACGTAACCTCAGGGAGAGCCGATAACGCCGATACCAGCAATTTGAGGGGCCCTAGCAGATCTCGAAATCAGTCTCATTTTTGCACCAAAAAGTTAATGATTGCAATACTCTAGCATAGCAATAATGAACATTCCTTCTACTACATTGCCCCATACGCCTCCTCGATCTTTGCAATATGATACTCTGCAGGAAAATATGAAAACATGGTCAAAAAAAACCAATATTGACACGTACTCATTAAAGGCCAAACTGAAAACGGACGCATAGCATCGACGCTACGGTCAAACAGCCCAACAAGCGCGCTCTCTTGGGAAGTCGGGACATCGTGCACCCAAGCCGGTCGTGCAGCCCGCAACGTGGCAATCTCGACGATAACGACCTCGCACGCGGCGACCCAGATAATCTGCGCACATGTAAATAGATGTTGAAGTCGAAGAAGAGGGGACGAACACCGATGATGGGATTGATGAACGTTGAACCGCGTAAGTCGGCCGCTGAGATCAGGCTGAGAATATATTTAGCGGCAGCTAGACACTTCTGCTTCGATTCCGGTCTCGTCTCCGCAAACGTCCCGTGCAGCTGGATCACCGCTGCATGCGCGATGCATTGTCCAACAAAAAATGCACGATCAGTACCTATGGAATTTTCTGCAGGGTCGATAGCAGCTATATAGCCGAGCAACTGGTGTGCGCGGCTATCTAGCGTGTTGAATGAGCTGGAAAAAATCTCAAACGCTTGTGATGGCATGTCTGTGGATGAGTTATTTTACAGAAACGATTTGGGCGACGGCGTACCTGGCTTCCAGCCAACCACCAAATTATTAGCACGCTCCCACAGTACGGCAGCCTTCGTGACGAGCGTCTCTTGAGACACCGAAGCAGTGGGGGGTTTCGTACCTTCCAGCAGATGGGAGCTCGGCGTCTGCTACATCAGTTTTTGACAAGAAAAGCATGGTGCAAATATATATACGCACATCTTCCTCCTCCTCGGGCCAGATGAAATCGAGTATTTGTTTCGACCCTTGCAGATTCGGATACGCAGCCAGCGCTACCGCCCAGGACTTGTCGAGGGCAAGTGTCGTTCGGTAGGCAGCCAGGTATTCCGCTTCCTCGAGTTGAGCTCTGAGCGAAACACTTCCGACCGCCAGAGACGCCGCGGCAGCGGTGTGATATCGCCCCTCCAAAAGTCTGCCGGAAGCGTAGAAGTAATTGGAGAGCAGAATCTCAGTCTGCATGGCGTGTATTGCTTTCCGAGGATGCAGTCCAGACAGTGATGCAGGCAAGGACGAGAGCACACGTGAGAGAAAAATGTTTTCGTGTGTTTTCAGGGTCGCAGAGTCGGAGAGAGCGATACCGACGAGATATACTGCACTCAGGAGCGCAGGAGACGGCCGCGAGTGGTGGCCGAGTGGAAGCGGTAATAACGCATCGCGCTGGAAACGAGGAATATCGAGGAAAAAGCCCCAGTCGGAGGCATAGGGAAGAAATGTGTCGAGACTATATGCTTTTGTCAGTTTTCTTTCTTCTCAAGTACGAAAAGACCTTACAGCGTTTTGGCGATATTGGGCGGGGGTTCGGGAGCGTTCCACCATGCATCAGCGGCGGAGGAAGCGGGAGCTGGTCCCGTAAGAAATTGATTCAGAGCAGCACAGACAGGTCTCGAGGGCTGTAGGACTTGGAGCATACTAGGCATTTGTACCAGACGCTGGGGCTGCTTGTACGGATGGTGAAGCGAAATAAAAGCGCCGGCAACTTCCTGTGGATGTTCAAGCTCGTAGATGCGGCTTTCTATTCGGCTGATATCTTCCTCCAGCATGTCTGCTCTGGACCGGCTCTGATTGTCTGTATATTCGCAGTCATATTCGCGCGATGCACGCACGCACGGGCCGCAGACTGGTCGCCTATTGCATAATAATTTAGAAAATCAGTATATCAGGGGCTGTTGTTGCGAACCGTCCGTCGCACCGCTTGAGTCGAATGTCAGCTTATGAAACAATTCATACATGCAATACTCGCCATTTTGCGTCGTCTGCAGTCAGCGCAGGCGTGTCTTCTTTGAAGGCTGGATTCAATTTTGGCGGAGTAAGTACCAGCCATGAATAAATTTCCAAGGATGACAGAAAAGCCTTCCAGCAGGGACGATTATATATACAGGTCCCTAGACAGAGACCGAGCAAATGCCGATGGAGAACGGAGGCCATGACGCGCCCGCTTTTTGCTGGTTGAGCTGGATGTGCGCTGAGGCGCCGCGAATGGTCAGCAGCATTAGTAATGATATTTTGTCGACCAATGACCAATGATCTCTGGCTCGGGGAGGTTATTACCGGTAGGCGCGTCCTTCAAGGGAAAACGGGTAAATGAAAGGACTCTCAAGCGGCCTGAATAACAACCATGACTGTCGGAGGCGGCTTCGGACAGCGTGCCGCTGACTTTTACCCTTGTCTTTACATACCCGCTGTGGGCGAAACAGGGCTAAACCGGGTGATTATCATGACTGCCTTCAGAAGTAGGCGAGCCATTCCGCGGATTGCGTACTGTGGACCTCCGTCGTCCGCGCGCATTGACAAAAATCCAGCTATGTTCACCTATCCGATCGGCCCTAGGGTCTGAATGCTATACTTACATGTGCACGGCGCCGGCGCTGTAAATCGCCCGGTAGTTGGTAAGACGCAGGGCCTCATTGCTATTGCAAGGTATCGCAAGCTGGATATTTCTAGCAGGTTCTTTCCAGCGTCGGTGGTTGAAGCTGTGGTTGAAGGTGATTGACAAGAAGCAACTGAGTCACGCGCCAACATCCCTAAACGGACATGACCCCTTTTGCCCCCGCCGTCAAGTTCGCCGTTTCTGAAAAATATTGTGGAGATCTTTTGTAGCTGACGACTGGAACTGTTCCTCGAGTGTAAAAGGAAAATTCCTCAAGCCTTCTGCAACAAGTGTATCTTGGCAATATCGATTTCAGCCGGTAGTAATTACTAACATTTCCCCAAGGTTTCCTCTAATTCTGGCGGTGGTACAACATACACCATGAGGTGCAGTTCTGAATACAGCTGAGGCTCATACCGCGACGTACCTGTACCCATCTCACTGGCCATATACTCTTGTCTCTCTCACAGCATCATACCTGGACTCTAAAATTCCAAGTGCAGGAATGATGTTGTTGTCAACTTATCAAACTCCCCCGGGACCACCTGGATCACTGCTGAGTCTGACCCATTTTCTGTATTCAGCCCAAGAAGCACTACTCTTACTCTGTCCGTTAGGGCTTTCAGTGGCCCGGGGTGGGGCACTACACTATGTCTTCGTTTGTAAAGCTTTTTGGGCTAATATTAATACTAGCTGCTCGTGCAAGTGCAATGGTTTTGGCTACAGTAAGTCTCCGTCCATCTTAACGACGTTAACATAGTTCATCACTAAATTATACGCGCGCAGGGCATCCTATAGGATCATTTTTCTGAATCGCTGAATAATATTATGGTCCGGCGTCGGGGCGTGCGAGGAGAACAGTTCTAGTCCTGCCTCGTTTTTGGACTCCCTGGACAACCAGTATGTAAAAGAATATTCTGTGCGTACTTACGTATACTTCGGAGTAGTCTAACCTCTTTCCATTGATATAGTCAGGTTTGAATTAATAGCAGTATTTAACCATAATCACGTCGGACCAGATCATTACAATCTTTCAACGGAGCCCAATATCAACGGGCGGATGCAGACGACTCTCCATTACAATTCGAGCTCGATTGCTTGTTCCACTCCCTCCTGGTGGTTTCATGTCCGAGCTTCGAATTCCTGCACACGAACATAGGTTAGTGTTGGTTACGTGGCTTACGGCCCACATAAAAAACGTCCTCACGGGCGGTTTATGCTGGAAAGAATTGATAAACCACATCTCGGGCTTTAGATGGTCAGATTTATGCCTCCCACGCCCTCTTTTACTCTACGCGATCTCTCACGTGATCGCGTTTATCCGAGTCACGATCGAGTCACACTCAACGATCTAAATTGTATGCTCTGCCGCCTTTTCTCAGCCCATCGATTACCTGTTCTTCGTCTTGCCAGACGTCCTTTTTCAATGGCATCTATCGAATCGGTTACTGAACAAATCACTGCCCAAACTGCGCTGTTCAATAAGCTGCGTCTGGAAAACGCAGAATCAGCTGTGCTTGACGAAGCTAAAAAGAGATTGGGAGAACTCAAGAAGGCAGCGGCACTTGCCAAGGACTCCGATTCAGGTGCTGCAGCATCAGCAAGCAAAGATGCGCCCAAAAAACGCGAACGCCTTCTACTGAAAACTGCCAAGGTAAGCGCGTATGCGTCGGCCTATCATCTAGATCTCAATTACTCAAAGTAGGCTCGCAGGGCACACGCGACTATGGACCAGCAGAGATGTTCTGCCGGGAAACCATCGAGCGTACAGTTAAAGAATGCTTCACGACGTTTGGCGGCAGCTGTCTCGACACACCTGTTTTTGAACGAAAAGACATCTTGGCCGGGAAATACGGCGAGGATGCGAAGCTTATTTTCGATCTTATGGACCAGGGGGGCGAGCAGCTGGCTCTGCGGTATGACCACACTGTCCCGCTGGCGCGATACCTTGCTATGTCGGGCGCCACAAGCCCCCAGTCAAAACTGTGGCAGGTGGGCAAGGTCTACCGCAGAGATAGCCCTGTTGTTTCCAAGGGGCGTATGCGCGAGTTTTCGCAGGCGGTCGGTTTTCACTGCTCTTTGGCCTCTATCCACGCTAATGGCGCCGCAGGACTTTGATATCTCTGGTGTATGGGATCCGATGATTCCCGATGGCGAAATTATCAGTCTAGTCTGCACCATCCTAACCAAGCTCGATGTCGGTGAATTTACTATCAGGGTTCGTCGCTTTTGAAATGCCCTGATGTCGCCGTTTATCGGCGTGAATCAGATAAATCACCGAAAAATATTAGACGGTATTTTCGAGGTTTGTGGTGTCCCTACGGACAAGATACGGATGATATCCTCCGCCGTAGACAAGTTGGATAAGGTGTGTTACTATGGGTACGATTGTACGTTGCCTACACCAGTTGCAGCTACCATGGGCGGAAGTCAAAAAAGAAATGACCGTTGACAAGGGGCTCGACCCAGCCGTTGCGGACAAAATCGGTGAATACGTCAAGTACAAAGGTATACTACATTTCGCATTGCATTCGGCGCTGGCATTGACGGCGTTTTGCAGGCGGGCCAAGTCTACTTGAGCAGCTGCAGGCTGACGAGGCATTGATGGCGAACGCCGACGCCAAGCAAGGGATAACCGACATGGGCCTCCTCTTCACGTACCTTCGGATTTACGGTGTGCTCGACAAGGTGAGCTTATTGATGGCGATTAAGCCAGCATTAATCCCGGATCGAAGATCTCATTCGACCTCTCCCTTGCGCGGGGACTGGACTACTACACCGGCATAATATACGAGGCCGTCGTCGAGGCATCTGCCCCACCGGGATTCAAAGCGTCGGCTACTGCCAACGCCGACGCACCCGCATCGACCCCCGCGCCCAAGAAGAAGTCCAAGAAGCCCAAAGCGGACGAGGAGGAGGAGGAGATCGACGAGTCGCAGGTCGGTGTGGGGTCGATCGCGGCGGGCGGGCGGTACGACGGACTCGTCGGGATGTTCACGGCCGCCGCCTCTGCGGACGGAAAGAAGGGCGCAAATCTGCCTTGCATTGGCATTAGTATCGGGCTTGACCGGATATTTGCGCTCGTGTGGCCCAAGTGGGCGGAAAAGGGCGGGCGGTGCAAGGAGACGATGGTGTACGTGATGGCAGCCGGCGACGGGCTGCTGGAGGAGCGCATAGGGCTTGTGCGCGAATTGAGAGACAGTGGGATCAAGGTGGGTTGCTTCGGATCTCATTTACTTGCAGCTACTGACCGCTTTGTAGACCGATTTCTTGGCGAAAAAGAAACCGAAATTCACCGCACAGTTTGCGGCCGGAGAACAGGATGAGGTGCCGTTTGCCGTCATCCTGGGCGCGGAGGAGCTCAAGAGTGGGGATGTCAGGGTCAAAGAGCAGAAGTGGGAGATTGTCGATGGGAAGAAGGCCAAAATACAGGCGGAGAAGGGGGACAACGGAACCTTAGTGAAGCGCGAGGGCCTGGTCGAGTGGATCAAGGATTCGCCGACATTCAAAGAGTGGGTAGCACAGAAGTAATAGATGTGTATATTGTATCGATATCTGGTGCGAGTTTTGTTTCGATTGCTACTGTGTAAGTCAGTAACCCTCCTTCGAGCATTATAACTACTTTGAATGCTCGTTCTAGTGAGTCGTTGGCGAGCAGTAAAGCAGAAGGTAGCAGTCAAGGGTGTCCTGAATCCTGACTCGTCCGTTGTAATTGGCCAGCAAGAGCTTCTCCATCATCTAGGAAACATGGGTAGAAGATAGAATGCTCAAATCATCCTTCGACTCAAGGGTTGGCGAGGTTACGAATCACGGCGAGAAGTTGGCCAAAGATCGTCTACTTACCAATTGAGTACAATGTATTCAGCCGTACTCTTCCTGTCAACCCAGAAGTTATGGGTCCACATGTATATTTAGTAGGGACATGCTGACGACCTGCACCTGTGTCAACAAGCAGATGGAGTCTATGGCAACATGCGTTGCTGGCAGTTCGGGGACAATCGGTTAAGAGAAATAAACTGGTTTTAACTATAATAAAGAGAGGAGCTTCTGCGATTGATACTGTCCGAAGTGCACTCAGGCTGTGCGGCGCGTCCCACACTGGCGGCCCGTGATCAACCCGAAAGTTTCGCGTTTTGAATCCGGGCCTTCCAAAGTCCCATGTTAGATGTTCCTGAGCTGGATACGCATAGAGAAAAGACCTGAGCACGCCAGAAAATTGCTGGCTGTAACTCGACTGCCAGTGAAACCATCGTGAGATAGCGTGGGATTCAAGGAGGAGAAGTCACGCGTGACACCATGACGTCCTCGTTGCTAGAAACCACCAAGAAACCACCATTGAACCACAGTAGACCCCAGTGCCACAACCTCGGGCTGCAGTCCGCAAAACAATCTTTGTCACTGGTTGCACGTTACGTTGAAGATCCCATTCACTTGCAATAAATAGATCCAGATATCCATATGGGCTGGGCAGCTACAGGTACTCGGCGATACTGGCACTAATTGGGTGAGCTTCATATCAACATTGCTTCAGCATCGGCGGAGAAAGCAGCGCCTACAGCGGGTCAAGGCGGTTCCAGGAGGGTTTGACCAGGAGATCCCCGTCCCGAACAGTCTATTGCCGTTTGCCGTGCGCGGCCATGCTGTGGCTCGGTCGCCGGGTGGATAGCAACTGTACCGCTGCTTGAGAATTCGACGTCGGAAAACGCACACAATCGTCTACTACTCGGGTTTTCAAAGGTCCGCATTGGCCACTAAATGAACTCTTGAGCGTGTATTCCTCGTAGCGGCACAGCTGGAGACCCTACCGAAGCGTCTCATAGAAGGGAACACAGGCGATGACCGGTAACAATGCTACCAGTTTCGGGGCTGCATATATAGCGGGTTATGTCCGGGGTCACGAAGAGACGCTGCGTCGACCGGCAGTGTTATGACGACTGGAATGACGATGACAAGCGGCTCCTTATATATAGGGCGGCTTTCTCTGTCCCACATTCCTGGTGAAGTTTACTTACTTCTCTATCTTACTTGTAAGTTTCCTTCTAACCAATCCGCTGCTTGATCTTTCATTCATCCAGAACATCTTCCAGCATCTGCAGTGTTCTTGCTGGCCAAGAAGCTCATTTGTTGATTTCACGACCCTTACGACTCACGACCTGTTACGACTTCTCATGTCTTCCCAAACTGCGCGTCGGATGGCTTCTCCCAAGCGGGTATCGTTCAAAAAGGATTCTCCGAGGCCCGTCTTAAAGCGACCTTCCCCGCTCAACTTGGCCTCCAATCCCTTCCCGTTTGCCGCCAACATTACCATCGTCGTATCCCCGGCTGTCTCTTCACCACACGTCCACTTCCCCGCCTCTCCAATTTTGACGGCCGTGTTCAGCACGCATTCGCCGAACTCGTATGACCGATCTGCCACCAAGGTCACTCCCAACCCACTAGAGCTTCCTGGGTGGGGGCAAAGAGTCTACTCACCCGGGGAAGGGGCTTTCTCATCGGTTAAGAGCCCGTCTGTCAATGTTCCCATTCTCTTCATGGATGCGCCCTCGTTTGCCGCGCCCGCAGAAGCGGAGGACAAGGCGTCGAAGGTGGTTCGCTTCGGGGGGTCCCGTCCCCGCGACCTCGGGAAGGCGCTTTATGTCTATCCGCGCTCTCCCTATCCCTCCGCACCAACCTCTCCAATGTCTCGAGACAAGGAAAACGCCGAACTCGGTGTGGCCCGCGCCAAGTCACTCGATTCACCAAAGTCGAAGCGCGCTATGAAACGTCCTGCATCCCTCAACGTCCCTGCTGGACTTCCCGCCGCGCCGCGTGTTTCGTCTCCTCTTGCCAACAAGTTCCTCAGCCCCGTTGCCGAATCGCCTCGGACGGTCACTATCGCTTCTACGCGACTCAGTCAGGAATTTTGGCAGTCTGTCTCATTGGAAGATGCGGAAGGAGAGCACTACCGGCTCTCCGCATTGGAGCAACACGAAGGCTCCACTCCTGTTTCCGCCGTTCCTCGCTTCATTTTTGGAACCAAGGATGGTTTACTGTGGTCGCCTGGTCTTCCACCGAAGGAACCCTCCTCGGTTGCAGAGATTCGCAGCCCCGCGGACAGGACCTCATCCGAATTCGAGAAATTGGACAGATCGATGGTGACTTCGCCTGGTGATCAACCGCCCACGTATCCATCCATCGAGACTGTTCTATCTATGGATGCAGCCGCGATAACTTACCCTCCCCCAGTCGTTAACAAAGAGGGTCTCGTGTGATGGGGGTCCAAGTGGTGTGTGTAATATTTAATCCTACTCCCATGCAACCGTTTCAGTGTCCCTTTTTCGTCCATTCTGTTGTCCTATTGCAATCTATTTCTTTCACACTCATGCTACTTGATTTGTGTCTTGTGTCTCTGATCTTCTCTGATAACTTCATCCATCTCACTTGTCCTGGCTGTCGCTGATCTTTCAGGGCACCGCCGCCTACGTCATGCTCCACACTTCCGGATATAGTAATCCACACAGCTACTCCGCGCAGTTTTTTACTTCCGGTCTCCCAGATACTCCACTGCAGTAAGCATGGCAACGCGCTATTGGTGGTTGACCCGGGTCTGGACTGGTGGCGCTTACGTATAACTTTGAGACCCGGCTGGACGTCCCGAAAAGCCCCAATAGTGTCTGCAAGGCCGGCGGCGGTCAGTAAACCACTGTGCCTCATGACGCAATCCCTCATGTTTTAAGCAGCTGAACTTGTGGGTCAACGCTTGGTAGCTTTTGCAGCCTTAATTCGCTGCGTGAAAGCCTTCCCCCACACTCATTCCTATGCATCCACGACCCATCCTGAAGGCTCTTCCCAAGCCAGATTTCCCTAAGCCTCTACTTCCCGAGTCAAGCTCCTCCTCTCATCCCCTCCCCTTTGCGGCCTGTAGTTCGAGGCTCATGTTTTCCCCTCACGTCCACTTTCCATCCACACCTCGCCTTACGTTCACCGGAGACACCCATTCGCCCGGGACGTACGATCGAGCACCCATCGCCGTATCTCCCAACTCGTGCGCGCTGCCAGAGCGCGGTGGACGCGTCTACCGTTCATCCTCGGATCCTCCCAAAGGCAGCTACTTTCACCCCCGCGCCTTTGAGGCGTGCGAGACGGAACCCATGCCTGTTCCCTCCCTCCTTCCTGACCTCTCATCGGAGACGGACGAGTGGGAAGAGTGTGTCTCGCCGCCGTCGACGTCACCCGAACCGCATGTACATGTGCGCATGCAGGGTACCCCGTACTATCCTGCACCGATCCCTTCGACCCATTCGCAGGCGGAGTTCGACCATGCACTGTCTTTCCTACCGTATCCCCCAGCCCTCACGCGAGATCCGGAGAAGCGGAAGAGTCCACACCGTGACCACACGAGGCAACGAGCTTCGCGTTCAATGGAGCGGACTCAGCGGAGCGGGTTCTGCAACCAGCGTACCGACAACGATGGTTGCTTGGGTGGCTTCTGAGCCGTTCGGCTGTGATATGCCTCCTGATACCTCGATACCCTTCTGTTGTCGTTATTTAGACTCGGGATACCCAGTAGTCTGGCTTCCTCTTCATGTAGATGGTTTGCTAGTAATGATAAGTTGCCGTGGAAATTTGACTCCGTCCCGAGACTACCTCAAGCTCTGGTAGAGGCAAGGAACTGTTCGGACTTGAGGTTTCCTAATGAAGACATGCCCGTTGTTTGGTCCGGACTTCATTGGGTTGGTATGCAAATAAGCTCCTCGACTCTACCATAATGGACGCACGTCAGCAACTAGAGGAGTTACAATTGATCCAGTTTACCCTCCTTCCGGATGAGCTTCTTACATTTCTAGATGAAGAGGGCCCCGTTTGGTCTCAACTCTTGCACGATTACTGCGAAGATGCCTCTGTTGGCGATTTTGGCAACTCCCCGCCGCCAACAGTGCCACCTCACATTGAAGTCAAAGCACAGTACCCTGTATGGTTCGAATTTGACTACGCGCGATATCCCTGCCCGTCGATCAAGGGAGACAACATATCGCGGTCCGAGCAGGAGCATTGGCAGAAAATCGTACAAGAGAAACTCGACGAAATAGGTGGCTCTGAGTGAGAAGCATGTATGCAAGTGCGAATGTTCTGTATTGATGCACCATCCTGAAGATTCCCGGTATATCAACTGCTGTGTCTGCATCTACTTCCTTTGCTACACGAAAGAATTCCTGCGATTCTATCATACTCGGAAGAGCATCCTCCAGTCGCTTCTGTTCCGGGCGCGCGATTCCATGCCCTTTTCACGTCGCACCACCTCATCTCGCCCAAGAAACGGCGCTCCCTGCAACAGTGGTCCAACTCACTCGCCGTAACGGGGTTCGCCAAGGTGGGCTACCCTGGCGTTATATACGCGCAAGGCGAGCAGAGCAACGTAGAAGAGTTCGTGGAAAACGTCAGAGCGATGCAATGGTTGGCGCTTCGGTTGCGGTTTTTGGAGCCGCTACCAGTGGACGGCGATGGTGCGGCACAGGCGCAAGGATGGAGGGAGCTCGAGAAGGTTGGGGAGGCTGTCGAGGTGATGAGGCAGCTTGGACGCGAAGATTGGATTGTCGAAATGGGCGTTGGAAGTAGAAATTCTTGAGAGGGCGTCATAAGCATGGAAGCGGCCGGTATACTCCGTTTTTCGCTGAAGAAAATGCAAGTCAGTGCGAATGGCGCAGGGAAGTGCATGGTGGCGTACCTTTCTCTAGCTTGAATGGAAACATCTACACTGTGGATAGAAATTACCGTCAGATTGACTGTGTAAGCAGTTGATCCGGTCTTTCGGCAGTTGATCTGACTGCTTTTGGAATGACTGTTTTTTGCGTAGGTCAAATTGACTGTGTTCAACGCAGTTGGTTGAAAAGCAGTCATTTCAACTGTATATTCGAAATTTTATAAAACTACTCCCCCGCCTCTCATGTATCCTAAAAATGCCATGCCGAAGCCCCGGCACCGCTGGCTTGCCCTTGCTTCATGCTGATGCCTTCGGCGATCAGCCACGATCGATCATCGATCATCGTCACCCATCGTTGACTCCGACGTTGACAGTTGTTGCTCAAACCACACTCGCGCGAAACCAGGCGCGTTCTCGCTTGAATCTTGCCCTTGCCCCAGGCTCAACCTCAAATGATCTTTCTGCGGTAGCCCGGGCTCTACGGATAATCGAGGCCAGGCTGGCTAGCATCATAACTCTGTGTTGCAGCAGTACTGTACTATTCAGAAACCAGTACTAAATCAAAACTAAACCACATCTTTGTTACAGTTCTGTTATTTCTGGAGCTGGTATTGCGCAGAATATTTCAGGTGCTCGGTATCCTTCTGAGTCGTTCCACCTGAACCATCCCCCGGCCCCGATTCCGATCTCTGCCTGGGTTGCACAGCTCGCAAACCGGATTTTTTACGCCGGCTCTAAATGTTAGAATTACTCAAGGGATCTCTCAGTTCTCCAATCCTATTTGACATGTCTCCCGGGTTGGTGACTAGACTAGCATTAACATCCCTTCAAACTTCGATTTAAACCTTGTCCGACTGATCTCGTGTTGTCAAGCCGTTGACAATCATTTACAGTAAACCCGACTCGGACTCTTGAAACCCACTCTATCAAGACATCGGCTCGTTTGGAACCACAGGACGGACACGCTCCAGATATAGCGGGCCTTAGCGGCATATGTTCATCAACTATGTACTTGGCCCGATACACCAGAATCTTAGTTGGATTTGAAAGGGATCAAATTTACCACACTTGGCGCACTTTTTGTCCATTGTGCTCGGCAGGAAGCTTCCTATTCTCTCAAGACCAAGATCTACCTCTTTCTGGACGCTTCTTGAGGTTTTTCAGCTCGTATTTACCTTTACATCTCCATCAAGCAAAACGAGGATTACGTTCAGATTGTACAAATGTCTTTCTGAGTGTGTAATCATGTTCATTGGTTTCACTATCTTTACACAGCTAATAGATGTTGCTTGTTAGGCTTTCAAAGACCCGACTTACCAATTGCTCGTCCTACGAAAGTCATACTTCATCTCGGTTCAACTTCTCTGATCCTGATTGTTATTAGTAGGTTTTCCCGCATCTAAAAGTTCAATTATATTAACTTTGTATGTACGAAGGAATGTATTCAGAACGGACTCCGGTGTGGCGTCTGTTTGACTTGTGCTGCCTAAACTTGGCTCGTGGCCTTGTCAGACTGCCGTCGAGGCTCTGGGTGACCATGACCGTCCGAGGTCAGTATGTTACACTGTCGTCGTCCAATCTACCGTAACTTACCTCCCTTCCGTTACATAAAGTTGAATAGGTATAGATCGCTCGGTTGAGGTCACGAATATACAAATGACTGTTTACTTGTTCAGCATGGAGCATGGGGAGTCGTTCTCAACATTGTTCACCCTCTTCGCGTCTTCAGGCACAGCTATAAGGTTTGCTGAGGCCACCAACAGCGATGCGAAACCATCGAACGTCGAAGAGCGTATGCATGGTTGCGGCAGGTTCGATTCGCTCTACCACTGCGACGCCGAGAACGAGATTCTGAGCAGTCGGGTGCTGGTAAGTTTATTCCAATGAACCCGGTTCTCAAACTTCTTGAAGCAGTTTGAGTGCCAGGGTCGCTGTCGATATTCGACGTTCGAAAAAACGACAACTCAGCCTCCATTGTCCAAACAGTTTTGATCCCAGTTAAGGACTAGTACTAAGTATTCTTATCCCTCGCTGATATATGTGAAGCTGTCTAACACCTCCATTCTTTCCTGTTGCTGTACTTGACTTTATTTAGCACTGGGGAATTTTTTAATCTCCATCTTAAGATTTGCTTAAGATACATAGTTGTTTGAAATAGAAATCGGAAGTCAAAGGTGGAAGCTTTTGAAAAATTGGCCAATGCTGGTTCCAGAAAAGATGGAAATATGTGCGTGGTTTTTCTGGGGCATTTTCCACCAGTGGCAAAGGGTAGTAGCCGCGGCAAATACTGTACTATTTCGTTCAATTCTAACTGTCTGTGACCTGTGACCCATCGATTCGAACTTGGGATTTCGAAAATGGGCTGGAGTAGCCGTGACACGGGGAAAAAGTTCGAAAATTGGGTGGAAAGGGGTTCTCAACCACTGCCGATGGCTCACTGAGCAATGTATGAGGATGTTCAACAAGCCGAGGTACGAGGTAAGTTTGTTGTAGCGTCTGTCTAGGAGAGACTATGAGGATGTAGAGCACAGAGTGTAAAACATTGTACCAGCCCAAAGAGGGTAAGATCAAATCAGATGCCGATGCCATAATCAAGCCATAATTACACTTATTTTTCTCTACCTCCTCTTGACCTCCTCGCCCCCGGCCGTCTTTGCAACGGGTGGTCTTCCCGACATCTTCAAGATCCCGGATGTTGCCAGAAAGGCTCTCGTTACTCCAAACCAACCTACTGGTTGCCAGCCCCATCACGCTGCCGTCGGTCTTAGCTCGTCCGGGGATGCTGAAGACATAGATGCGGAGATTGTCGTGACTGCCGAAGATGAGCTAGAAACGGGCAAGCAAAAACGGTGGCCAAACCAACAGTCTGTGAATTTTTGGAGGGATGCTAATGATAAGGGTGATGATCTAGATGTACCGGGGTTGTAGTAGTGTATCTGACCTGCATTCGATAGCCAATTATGTCTCAATGAGCCAGAGAGGAGGGCGAAACAACTGCCAGCGCTGAGCGTGGTGAAAGGCGGAAGCAAAGTGTGAACCTCCTGATCACATCAAACTCGGTAAGTATTCCGCGAGAAGGCCGCGGCGCAAGGCGCCGCACACGCAAAAAGTGGATTTTTGGGCTGTTTTTCGCGGATTTTCTGACCGTTTTGAACATTCGAAAATGCCTTCGGTGACCAGTGACAGGTTCGAATACATTCGAAAATTTTTGGGCCCGTGACCCGTGACATCCGAATTGAATGAAATAGTACAGTATTGGCCAAGGGGGTTTGAAAATGCGAAAATTACAACATACTTTCCATTTTTTTTTTCGGAGGGGTGGCAACCCCTCCCTCCCTCTTAGCCGAGCGGGCCGAGCCTGGCCGAGCGTAGCCGAGTGATATTCCCACGATCTAACGTGTGAATCTCAGCTTTCGGCCATCAAATTGCCATTCTTGTGCCAACTAATTCTGCCGGCACGATGCACAAATTTTTCCTTCATCCATCTGAAATGACTTCAGAGTAGGTGGGAGATTCTGGCATCAATAATCTTGTTCCAAACAAGAAATCGGCACATACTTGAGACTCACCAAAAGTTCGAAGCACCTGTTTCGATCGCGAATGAAAGTGGCGGAAGCTGTAGTAAGTAGGCCATTAGGAAGATACCTGACTCGCCAATTCACGAAATGTTGAAACAATCTGCAAAATTTCTTTCAAAGTGTTTTCTTCGCAAATTTGGGCCACAGAATCGACTTTTCAAAAATGGTACCAGAAATTATTTTCAGGCCCTCACCGACCCCTCCCTCCCTCAACCCCATAAGGAAATTGCTTATCTTCAAAGCCCCTTGGTATTGGCAGAGGCAATACTGAACTTTGTTTGTCTATGTTTGTCATCACCTTCCCGACCTCCTTTCTTCATCTCCCACCACAACATTGCGCGCTCTGTCCGTGTCCCGCGCGTTTATGCCATTTTTTCCGCTCTCAATCTGTTTTAGCCTCCGTCTGGCACTGTCTACGCGCTTCCCTGGTAAGCTCAGAGGCAAAACTCACCAACCATCGGCTGAATACAGATCTCAGGTCATATCCACCAACACGGGCTTATCGCAGGAGATCAGAGGCTCAGGATGGCCTGAAACTTACTCTATTACCCTTGTGGGTCAATTATACTCCCCTGGAACTCTTTGCAGCTCCTCACCGCACCCTACTTTCCATCCAGAAACTCGAGTTGGGCAGGCGAGGTATCAGTACCGGGACGGAGCGGTAAATGGTTCACAAACATGTCACATACTGTTCTGATCAAGCATCACATAGGTACTATCTGTCCACCTGCGTTCAGAGCGGTGAGCTAGCACCCGTATCTCTACCCATCGTGCCCCCACTCACCCTGGCTAAATTGGAAGTGCATGTTGTTCTTCAGGTTCGAGTAGGATTGCCGCGAATGTTGTGCAGCATAATCAGGTGCGTTTATTTCCAGCCCTCTCGGCCTTGAGTTCTTTTTTCCTTGCGTCCCTGTCGCTGCAATGCCTTCCCTGTTGATCCCGTGCTTACCTTGGCGATAAGCATCATGCTAACTGTATTTTTTCTGCGCCCACAGCCCTCGCAACATGATAGCGCATGGAAATACACGTTCGTCAAGGTGGAATCGAGGAGGCAGAACGTGCACGTGTCTTCGTCTTTCTCTCCTCCTCGCTCTTTCCTTCCTTTCTAACACTTCCGCTATTCATCTTTTCACTTCCCATTCTACGTCGAGCTCAATGAAGGAATACTCCTCGTTAATCTACGGACGCGAACACCCGCTGGCCTGTTTTCCAGTCCCGACCGATCCAACCTGCGCTGTACTCGGACAACGTAAGAGCGCCTTGCGGCATTCACGAAGGGAGCGGGCCTGGTGAGTCCTGTTTATGTTTTTTCTGGACACCAACCCTGATGACCTGACAGGTCCTATGCCGGGTGGGTGAATGTGCTCTGCGCCGGTGAGTGGTTTTTCGTTGCTGACTGCGCGTCTGTCTCTACTTCGTCAACGTGAATAATATCATGCTGATTCACATGCACAGCTTCCTATTCAACATCACACATGCACGCGCGCCAAGATACGTCGCGACCAACAGCATGAGAATGGTGAGCACCAGGACCCGCTGTACCTCTTCGTCAAGCTCATGCGCACAGGCGGGGGGCTTTGTGCCCTGCAGGTTTGCGTTTGTCGTTTTAAGGCAAAAATGCTCACTGATATCGCGTTTCGCAGGCAAAGAGGAAAAGGTGAAGGCGATTTTCAAGGTATGTTCTCGTGTTCTTTGTCTCTTCTTTATCCTGCGATTCTGTTTAGTATTTTGTTTCGCATTTCTCAAGACACTTCGTATTTGTTGTCGCACTCTGACACGCATTCGGCTCGTCCTTTTGATGAGTTCTCTGCTTCCTCTTCGTACGTGCTAACACATTTCTAGCCCGAAATCGCCCGTGCCGCTCTCGGGCGAGCTGCTGGTCTCCAACTCGCTCGCGCATAGCTTCATTTACGTGCTATGCACAGTTGCTCGCTGTACATGAACACGACCCCCGG
This sequence comes from Mycena crocata, assembly GCA_029281795.1. NCBI lineage: Eukaryota > Fungi > Basidiomycota > Agaricomycetes > Agaricales > Mycenaceae > Mycena > Mycena crocata. The sequence continues at coordinate 12,591 of JARJCP010000267.1, read as the reverse complement.
ATGCAAACCTAATGCCATAGCGAAGAATCACCTACTCGACATTGCACCGAAGTTACCGTTTCTCCGTCAGCATTTCCCATGACTCATGCACGCCCAGACGACACCGGGGGACCCGGATGCACTGGCTGTACGAGAGGCGAAGGTGCATCAATTTCAATGGCGCCATGCCGTTCCCCGGGAAAGTAGCCGATGCTCGGGGTGGAGCGACGGTTGACTGGTAAGCTTTCTTCTGTTCTCCTTTCCCAGCTCCTTCACTTTTTTTTCTTGTTGTTGTCTTTTTGATCGTCTGATTACTGGCGCTTTCTCTTTCCTTTTTTCCCTTCTCTTTTTTCCGCTTCTTTTGTTTTGGTTTTGAACCACTCAAGGCGTGCGCAGCCTTCTCATTTTATGCCGCCGTTTTCCCGCTCCTCCGCGAGTCTTCAATTTTTTCTTCCGTTCCCCGCATACACTAGTCGCAGGTACAGCTCCGGGACACATTTCCTTTTTTCTTCTTCGCAAAATCCCTGGCTCATTCCCCATATAGCAAATTGAGGCGAATCGGGATGTGTCAATGGTGATCGGTTCATCCTGTAAGTCTATTCCATTCGGATTCCACTATTCGCCGCTGACATTTCCCGCAACTGCAATTAAGCGCACAAGCCAACGAAAGGTGAGTTGTCGAGCCACTCGTTTCTTCATCATGCTGACATATACTCTATCTGTCGGTTCGCTACCATCGCGCAGGAGCCGTTCGGCATTTATCATGGTGCTGGAACTCAAGGTATGTGCCCCAGAAAACTCACTCTCAGGATGCGAAGCTAATCTCAGCCTCAATCACAGAACATCTCGCTCAAAATGCACCTGTAAACTCTTTTGTATCTTGTGAACGCCGTACTGACGTTATCTTCAGTTTGCAAGGCTTTGTCCTTTTTCAAAGTATCTTCACTTCGTTGCACTGAAGTGATGCATTTTCGACTTGCGTTCGCTCAGGTAAGCCATATCTCACATTTATCACGAGACTACTAACTGACATTCAGATGAGCTTGAAGTGCTTCTAGGTACGCTTTATTGGATAGATACTGTGGATGTACTGTATATAAGTATGACAAATATATTAGATTTGAGCATTTGAATATTCAGTGGGAGCAATGGTCAAAAGCGCTCATCTCAACTGTGCGAAAACAGTCAATTCAACTGCTTCTACGCAGTTGAACGGACTGTGAAAATGTCCTAAATTCAGTCGACTTGACTGTGTCAAAGCAGCCAAGTCAACTGGGCGTCTCAGTCGAACCAACTGAGGTCACACAGTTGGCTCAACTGTTTCCGCACAGTCAGGCCGACTGTTTTGACACAGTTGATTTGACTGTCGATTTTACCCACAGTGATCTAATTGGTCACCTTTAAGCTTGTCGAGATCGCGCAATTCTACATTGATCTCCCTAGGGTGCATAGTCGATGACCCCTCGGATGTTAATAGAACAAAAACGGCTCGAAGTCGTGGTACATCCTGGCCGTCGCGCTTAGACCTGGACCTGACCATGGCCGTACAGCTTCCCATGAACTCCATCTCGCTGTGGAATGACCCGGTCTCAACGGTGAGTCGGCCTAAATTGGACAGCAAAGACCGAGGAATGTCGGCCAGTCCGAGGAAAACGTCGTTCTCATCGTCTACCTGCAGATAACCTGTCGCGATCAATGTGAGGTCAACGATGGTTGGGGCTGCCACAAAGAGGTCGAATATTCTTTCGGCGGGAAATTCTGTGGATATAGTGATTTTCTGCAAGTGGCACTGGGAGCAACGAATGAAGGGAAGAATTCCCTGCAACTCTGTATTGCCATGACGGGACACAATTTCCATCTCATGCAGGGCAGGTAATACCAGGCAACTCGGTATACTTGGGCTACCACCAACGCGCATAGTGAGCTGCGCAAAAACGGTAGCTCAAGGAGGTTGTCGAAATGGGGAACAGGGTGAGAGTTGTGAAGAGTGATTAAATCGCATTCAACAATGCTAGGCATTAATCTGAGGGTGGGGATGTGCTCGTCCCACCTCGCCTCCCTTTCGTACCGAGTGATCTGCTTCCATGGCAGAAGGGAGGGTGAGTGTTGTACCCAGTGGTCCATCCAGATGTCACACAACGCCGGAGCATCCTGGAGACATTTGGGTGTCGTCGCGGGGGAATCGCAAAGCAAATCATAATGAAGCTTGAGTCGCCCCGAGATGTCAGTCAGAAGCTCTAGATCCGACGGGCACACTAACAAGTTCCAACGTGCACCGCATTTATGTAGGATTCCAAGTATGACATCCCTTGGGGCATAAGGGGAAGAAAGATTTGAAGCATGGCATTCCCTGATCGTTCGATTTGACTTTCGAGCATTGCCAAACAAATGGATTGGTCTTCGACCACGATAGTTGCCCAAAGACAAGGAAACGTTAAAGCAGCGTGCCGCCATGACTGCATATATGCCTTAGCGTCCAAGCAAAGTCTGAACCACGGGTGGCTCCTTCCCCAATCTTCACCATGCCGTCGATCGTCTCGTTCTCGAGAGATGTGAACGAAAAGATTTCGCACAGGACCTCAGCAGGGAGGCGACGAAAGGGCGAGGTAATGACCGAATGAGTACACATTTTCTGTCTTGTTTTTTTGCGCTGCTTTCGAAGTTGACCTGATATGGTGCTCTCTATTTCGTCCAACAAGTCCAGTTGGCGCTGGCCCTGCTCGATTACATTATAGACATTTTTCAGTTCAAAGTCAAGGGGAGGAGTATTTGTGTGATCCAAGGCCACAGATTCATTTTCTTCTGGCCACTTTGCTACAAGATCGTTCAGAGTATTTTTGAGATTTAGAAATGCAGTCATCCCTGGAATTAGGCGGTATAGCGTTAGATCTGGAAACTTGTTTCCTGTCCTGCTTACATCCGAAAGCTATTGCGTCAACGTCCTGCCTCCGCGTTGGGATTGCGGCACACGGCGGTTTGAAAGAAAGCGGGATGATGCCATCTAAGTTTGTATGTATTGTATTTCCTGCCTCTCGGCTTCGCTTCGTCGTGGTCCATGCCTGTAACTGCTATAGCGCCAATCAATGCCTTCGACCTGGACGACGACGACGAGGGATGGGAAGACATGCCTGTAGTCCGAGAGGACAAATTTGCTAGTGGGTTGGACGAGGAGGACCAGAAGAAGTATCATTACACGCCTTCCGCCAAGGGCGCCAGCTCTGTAAATGCAACGGGGAACCTCATCGATGTCGACGGTAGCGGGTACGAATGGCGGTCGAAAATTGACCAGAACGAGAGCGATTACACCCGATTACGGGTCAACGAAGAGGACGAGACGGATGAGGTCCACATGCGCACCAAATATCTGTTTGACGAGGACAAGGCCATGACGCCGCTCAGCCAGATGCAAGCGACGAAAAATCTACTCACGGAGGCACAGCGCATCGCGTACGTCGGCCTATGCGCTCTGATCACGCAAGAGATGGCCCAGGTCCTCAAACGACCTAATCGCAAAGAGTTCAAGGCCTCTATTCAAAATATGGATCTGTGGGCACTGAAAATAATGGGTCGGTTGTACTATCATATGGAGCTCGAGACTCAAGGTATGCGCCCCCAGGGTTTAATTCAGCTCAACGCTGAACGCGGCGGACAGAACAGAAGATGATCGAGAGCCTTGCCCAGCATGGTGTGCAGGCAGCAGACCTTGTTCCCGCACTCATGACCACCCACACCGTTGCCAACCCCGAATACGACCCCGCAGAAGCGCGGCGTCAGGCTGACCAAGTCATTTTTGACGCGCCCGCAACGCCGACGACTGCGACGCAGGCCAACTTCCAAACCACCTCCAAGGTTCTCGCGGAAACTACCACCGCCGCCATTCCCGGAGTGTCCACCACCCTCTCTGCCGCGGATGAAAAAGTGACCCTGGACATACGATGGACCGTCCTCTGTGACTTGTTCCTCATTCTCATTGCCGACAGCGTATACGATGCTCGATCCAGAGTTCTCCTGGAACAGGCAGCACTCAAACTCGGTCTGGGATGGCTCGACGTCGTTCGGTTCGAGAGTCGTGTGACCGAAGCTCTTGAGATTCAAGAAGATGTGGAGAAGACCGAGCAGCAGGAGCTGATAGACGGGCGGCAAAAGGCTGCGCGGAAGAAGCGATACATGATGCTTGGGTTGGCGACGCTTGGTGGTGGACTGGTGATTGGTCTTTCTGCCGGGCTGCTCGCACCTGTCATTGGCGTGGGCTTGGGCGCCGCCTTTAGCACCATCGGCATCACGGGGACCACAGGGTTCCTCGCAGGTGCAGGAGGTGCCGCCGTCATCACGACGGGTGGAGTGTTGACGGGATCCAGCATTGCCGTCCGTGGAATGATTAATAGGACACAACAAGTACGAACTTTCGAGTTGCTGCCGTTACACAACAATAAGCGTGTAAATTGCATCCTCACCGTTCCTGGGTATGCGCGTGTAAAGTCTCTCGTTCCAATTTTAATCATTTCTTAGGTTCATGACTGGGAAGCTAGATGACGTCCGGCTACCTTTCAGTGTACTGGATCCCGTCGTCGGAGATGTGTTCAGCGTGTTATGGGAACCCGAGATGATTCAGGAGACGGGAAGCGCGCTGAAAATCCTTACCGGCGAAGTTCTCACGCAGATCGGACAAACGGTGCTGCAAGCGACCGTCATGACTGCCCTTATGAGCGCCCTTCAGTGGCCCATCAGTGCGTTTTCTTCTCAACGGTCTATTTACAGTGATCTAAACTCGTTTACAGTTCTCACCAAGCTGGGGTATCTGATCGACAATCCATGGAACAACGCGCTCGATCGCGCTAAAGCCGCTGGTAGCGTCCTCGCAGATGTGCTGATGCAGCGACATCTCGGCGTCCGTCCTATCACGCTGATCGGATTCTCTCTGGGTGCCCGCGTGATATTCTACGCCCTTGTCGAGCTGGCAAAGCACAAGGCGTACGGGATTGTGCAGGATGTTTTCATCCTGGGGACGACGGTTTCCGTCCCGACGCGGATGTGGTGCGAGACACGTTCAGTTGTTGCAGGCCGCTACGTAAACGCGTTCGCGCGCAACGACTGGGTGCTGAACTACCTCTTCCGCGCGACAAGTGGTGGTGTTAGCACTGTCGCTGGTCTGCGTCCCGTTGAGAACGTTCCTGGGCTCGAGAATGTCGATGTCACCGACAAGATCGCCGGTCATATGAGCTACCGTACGTTCATGCCTCTCATTCTGGATCAGCTTGGGTTCCCTGTGTTTGCGGATTACTTCGATGACCCAGTGGTGCGTTTACTTAAAACCTGGGTATTGTTTTGGCCATAACGTCATCTACAGGATCCCGACTTTGAAGGCGATCGTATAGTAGAAAGGGAGGAAGATAAAGAGAAGAAGAAAGGCTGGTTTTCCTCGAAACCCAAAGAGCACTCGCGTACTCCATCCGTATCTCGCCCTCCCTCAGCAAGTTCTTTCTCAAAGCATACCCGCGGAGCCCCCGTCTCTCAGGACGATGATCTTCCTCCGCGAGTTGGTACCCCGCTCGGCGCTGGTACTTCCACCCCAACCGTTCCCACGTCACCCACCAAGGATGCCTCTGAGGCCACCAAGGTCCCGATCCACGCTGGATTCGACTTCAACGCGATCAAAGACGTCCTTGGCAAAGCCGAGCTCAATCCCGACGAACTCAAAATCCGCGAGGATAACCAGTTCGAGGCTCCTGCCATCCCGCCCCCCACAAACCGTTCTGAATCCGCTCCGCCCCAACAACAAACTCCCCCAGTAGACGCTCACCGACCCCCTTTCGACCCACCCTCTCCGTCGCGGACCGAGCTGTCTGGCGCATTTGCCCGCTCAATGTCCGTCAACGACGTGCATGAGTCGGATTCGGATTCGGATGAGCCACCACTGCCTCCGGACAAGCCGCCAGCCTATACATCCCCGTCCACCCTGTCGTTTGGTGATCCCTCCGGTTCAGTCTGGTCTCCAGCGGAACCGGACCCACCCCGAGCCATACCGCCATTCGGCTACGCCGCCGCGCAGAATCCCTTCGCATCGTATTCCCCTGCGGATACTGGATTGTCGTTTGGTGGTGCGGATGGCATCATAACGAGCACGTTCTCGCCTGCGGCAGACCCATGGACTATTCCGAGCAGCCTGGCAAAAAGAAGAGTCAGGCGTTTAATGCGAATCCGTGGGGATAGAGTCTTTTACTTTCTACACTGTTGTACCATCATACCACACATAAACTGCACGCATATTACTTACTCCCTTCTACTTAATTTACACTGGGTTGGTCAGGACGTGGCATGGCACGGCACAATATGATTTCGCTTTCGGTCCGCGAGCCTAAGTCAGGAAAAGCTCGGGTAGGGTTGATTGGACTATTGGACCACATTGCACGATAGTCGTTCATAGTCACTACTCTCAATGTCCCTGCAAGATGACCCTGATCTGCAAAAGAAAGTTAAATTCCTCGCAGAGCTTGATTTTGCTCTAATCCAACCGGCAGAAATACGGGGAGATAGATGTGCTTCCTGTGAATCTAGCCAGATAGAGTTTAGACGAAAATCAGTTACATTGACCGAGCACTGGATCGAAACTTATTTTTGCACATCTAGGTGAATTTGATCGCGTGGCTCGGCAGCTTCATTGCGGACTCAATTCTGCTCTCAGTTGTCGCCAGAAAATTAACAGCAGGAGGACCCTATGGCTCGACCTCCGAATGCGATCCGACATAGATGCGGGCATGTGCGAGCACCATCAAAATATTTTTGCAGCTCAGGGAGAATGATAGTATGTATATTGTAGCGTCACTTCGATGAGCGCATCTGCCCCGAGGTAAGGTTGGAGTTGAAAGGACAAAAGAGGAAGCGATAGTCTGGACGTGTATAGTAGTGTATGATTGAATGCTATTACTATCCAGAACGCTTGTGTCCTGAACGAAAATGGAGAAACAAGGTTGAAGTTTCGGCTTGGTCATTTGTGGCAAAGAACCAGAGAGAAAGTCGATCTTGTTTGTCGATTTGGAGGAGAACAGCTAGCATGAGCCGAGACAACCTAGCAAAAGTGAAGATTTTGATTGAGGGACGACGCGAGAGAGGTCTGAGGGCTTGTGGGTGCTTGACGTGGATGTGTAGGGTGTGCATAGGAAAAATTCGATGGGCGCCAGCCACACGGGGAGTCGGCAGAGAAGAGCGAGGTGCGACTGCTGAGGGGAGTAGAGGATGCTGGAAGAATATGTCGGCACTGATGCGATGACGGTCAAAGAAGATCGACGCACCACCGACCATGTTCTTGGGCGTGAGGGGACTTCGAGAAAAGGCGACAAGAGCGAGGTCGGGGAGGAGATGGTCATCGACCGGAGGAGAGTGGTGTCCCTGTAGTGGAAGGAGCGCTCCGCTACTCTCCGACAACGACCACACACCCCCAGGAACACCGACTTTTGCACCGCCCAGCCTGGGTCGAGCGTGGGGAGCCTGATGGACGATGTTATGTCCCTGCTGACAATAAACGTATGGCTAATCGTACCCGTTGGTAGGGAGGTGTATCCTGCTCTCCGTCTTCAGTGTCGGCCAGGGAAGCAGACGATGCTGTGTCCATATTAGGCGATGAGAGGTGGAGTGGATCGCCGAAAGGTTGGTAGTCAAACTGGTCGACCGAAGGAGATCCGTACAGACTCTTACGCTGGAAAGCAGATCAGACGATTCAGCCGGAAGTGAATGTACATACCTTGAGTGAAAAGGCCGGAAGGAGCGTTCCGACATTCCCTGACGACGACGAGCCCGCACCCCTAACAACATACTTGCCGGCGTCTGAACTTGGTCGAGCGTGAGGAGGCTGATGAGGGATGTTATGTGCTGGATAATGGAAGAATAGATAATTTACCCCTCTGTGGGTGGGTGTCTCCTGCTCTGGGCCTTCAACATCACTCAGTGGAACCGGAGACGGGGAAACATGCGAAGAGAGAAGCGGAGGGCCTGAAAGATCAACGATCGCAAGTTGGCGGTTCCTCGCACGCGTCGCGTGCTCGAGATTGGCATCTGAAACGGCGCGAATGCGTTCAAGCACATCTAGTTCTACATGCACGAACGTCGGACTCGAACACAGGCCGCATGAATGGGGGAAACAGACCTGATGTTCTGGCTACTGGTATCGCTGGTGGTGCGCCAGAGGTTCGTGCCTTCTTGAATGGTTTTGCTTCGCTGCAACACAAGTGAGAACAGGAAACCCGACGGAAAAGAGTAAATCGCACAAATTCCGATACGCGTCAATGGCCACGAGAATGGGGGCGCTGAATTGTGTGATAAACCACGCGACCACCTTGTCGTCGTTGCCAGTTTCCAAACAAACACCTCCGAAATAAACATCCAAGGGCCCTTTGACACCCACACCCTGCTTCACGATGGACTGCACACGGGGGTGGCGGTACTTCCTTGCAACTTCCGCAAGAAATTCTTCAGAGTGGAAGCAGGCTTCCAGGGCCTGCAAGTGGGTCAACGATAGGCACCGGGAACGAAACGATCAAATTCACGGCGAATAGACCTGGGACAGACTTGTAATCGTCCCTGTCTCCCCCAGTAACGGCAAGATATGCCATTAAGAAGCCATGAATCCAGGAACCCCGACCTCTGATACGAAGACCCTCTCGCACCCCGTCGAATGGCGAGAGCACCCGCTCCCAAATCTCGCTACGATTGGAGCGGATCGTCGGAAAACACACTCTGAATTTTGGATCCCGGATAGCAAGAACAAGTGTATCCATGATATAGCGGTGGCGGTCAGGAGACATTCCAGATGAGAATGGGTAGCGCGTGCGCGGTGGGAGATGGTGGTTGGAGAGGAGGTTGCGCTGGCGTGACACAACAACATCTGCAAACAAAGTCGCGTAGGCGTGTCTGTTATCCCCATCCTTGGGCACTCACACCATCAAACATATCAAGCCCAAAACGGCGTGGGGTTGGGAATCGCTGTTTATTGAGCCCAATTGCAGTGGTCAGAGTCTAACCGTTTACTTAGGACCATGTCCTCATCTATCAATGTGAGCCGAAATTGTGGTGAAGGAAAGAAAACGAGCTTTTCGACCGTCACTTCTGTATATGAACTTTCTATTTGACCTTGAACAAAAAGAATTCGAGCTCCAAGGAGGAGGCTCGCAGCTTGCTGGCATCATTGAGCCCAATCCTGTACTCCTACTGGCCCACAGCTCCCAGGTCTATGGCCTATGTTACGCAGTCCTTTCGCGCAACCATGGTGCAGTGGTTATTGTGTACCGCCTCTGGGAGACGTCCCGAGGGGTGGTCGTGGGTTCGATTCCCGCGGATGCACACAGAGTGATGCGAGAGTTGGACCGTCTGAGTACTCAGAACTCACGTGAGTGAGGAAGGCCCGAGGTCAAGAAGTCACAGCTCCGCGCCGCCGGGGTATACTCGCAATGATCGCCACTGAGGTGTAGCTTGTGCAATGGACGTTCGTGTGTCACTACCGCGATAGACTCACCCATCAGGCATATTTTTTGGCTTTCATTTTCGTAGAATATGTGAAAGGTGAATGTATTTCACACCATCGCGCAAAAAATCATATGAAACGGTGGGTCCAAGAGTAGACAGTAGAGAGTAATTTACAGCTAGAACTTTGTAGGATTGTACAGTCAGATCCGAGACTAGTATGCTAGGAATGTTAGAGCTATTTTCTTGCTCAATTTTTTATGAACGCTAAACATCACATTGGACGGACTAAAAAGCATCCCAGTCATCAGGCAATCCCTCCTTGACCCTCCAGCGCTGATCTGCCCCACCCAGCCACCTTGATACTCGCGCCTCGTCGTCATTCTCCGCCCCTTCCTCAAGAACTTCAACGTCCCCAGTTCCCCACAACGCCAGAACTGCCCACCCAATAACCATTATCCCGGGTGGTCGCTGCTCCCCCACACTGTCCAGTGCCCTCACGATGTCTCGTAAAGTCGATGCGACTACCCGCTGATCGGGCATGGACGCACGCTCAATGATCGCTATCGGAGTGTGTGGCGGGTAGGCCATCCCCGCACGTCTGGCCGATATCACCGTGTCGAGCAGCGCTGCGATGACCTGCGGCAGGCGGGCGACACCCATGAGCACAACGAGCGTCCGCGCGCGTTCATATGCGGGGAGCTGCACGTCCTTGCCCTTACGCCCCACACCAGTGCAGACGATAAAGGACTCGGCGACGCCGCGCTGCGTAACGGGGATACCCGCAAAAGTCGGTCCCGCTAGAGCAGAGCTAACCCCGGGAACGACGACGGGCTCGAAGCCGTGAGCCCGAAAATACAGGACTTCCTCCCCGGCACGGCCGTATACGACGGGGGTCGCCTTGTTTTAGCTGTTTGAATGAATAGAATCAGAATTTAGGTGTTGATATCGCTCGTGAACTGCGTACTCGAACAACAGTCAGTCCACGTTTAGCAGCCTCGACGGCGGCTTCCATCATTTCGTTTTGCGCGCCTTCAGCGTTTCCGGGGAACTTTTTAGCGATCCGGACCTGCACGATTGGTGGGATGAGTTCAAGTACCGCAGCGGGGACCAGTTTGTCGGAAAGAACAAGATCGGCCAGCTTTGTGAGGGCCGTATGTGTTGCGAGAGTAAGTAGGGATGGATGGCCAGGTCCTGATCCTACGAGCAGGATCCGTCCTTTTCGACGAATGTCAAGCGAATGAAGAGAAGGAGGCAAGATAGAAGACGCGGACGGCGCCGTCGAATATTCTCCCGCCAGAACTTCCCGCATTTCTGGCTCGGTCATCGCGGCGAGCTTGGACAAAGGCCAATATTCGCTTACTTGAGCGACCCATTTCATTCTCCGGCTCATTGCTTCGGCATCTGTCTCAATGGGACTTCGTGAGGGAACAGGCCGATTCGGAGTGGTTACGCCACTGTCTTCGCAGGAGTCATCCTCCACAACGCAGGTATCATCCTCCGAGACACCAGCTTTCGCGAAGCCGCGCATCGCTCCAACTCTGTCTACGGCCGAGCCCACTTCCTTCGGGAGAAGACTGACGATGTCCCGTTTTACACGACCGGCCAATCGGCATCCCTGCCCGTTCGTCGCGATCCCAATCTGCAACGCCGTCCGGCGCCCCGACACCGGGTCCTCGAACCGGTGCGTGGACGTGAACGAGAAATCGCACAAATTCGGCATGTCCGTCGTGTTGACGGGGATATTCCGCGCTCTGCAAACGCGGTATATGCGCTGTGCAGATGCGTGGGTGCGGCGGTGGGGGTCGCTGAGGAGAGTGTCTGTGACACAGACGAGACTGATATGGTCTTTCGTCGTCGCGAGGAAGCAGTCGAGTGTGCCGTCCTCCTCCCCAGCGCTCGATTGCGGCAACGCATCCCAATCAAGCATGGAAAGCTGCTGCTGTTGAGCCCGCCACTGCAGCTCTTCGCATGCGGATGCCAGACCACCTTTTGCGATTAAGGTGACCGCAGAGTCTGCTTCAAGCGCCGCAAATGCGCGTGAAGCCGCGAGGGTCCCAGAGCCAAGGATTAGAGTTTTGCGACTATGCAGTCGAAATGAGAGTACAAGCGATGCTCCGCCTTGAGGCTGAGGGAAGGCTACGGGTCCTTGCTGGCTTTGCGACATCGTGGAAGAGGTACAAGTTCGAACGTGTGCTTTAGGCCAATCCTCCGGATGGCAATACGAGTCCATTTTCGGAGACTCAAATATCTAGTCGGAGATTGAAAAAATGAACTTGGCTCACTTATGTACAGGTACTTTAAGTTTAGCTCACGAATCACAGGTCTCAATTCGGACATTTCGTTGTATGTACAACTGCGATAAATTTGGCATTCACATTGACGTCGACGCTACGGAATATGCAAATGATCAGCCTAAAAATCGAATTTGCCCTGATGTAATTAGATTCGAAATTGTAAAGTATCCGAGCTGTTCTAAGTCTCCGAGTCGTTGAGAGTCAAAAATATTCACACTTTATATTCAAGCTTTTCCACCACCGAGAGAGGATGAATCTCCAGAGGGATCTGTGTGAATTACCAAACTTCAAATACCTTGCTATAATTGAATCTCAAACCAATGATGCTGTTCGCCTGCCAACCTTGGATCCGTCAATGAAAAATACAATTAAAATGCCATGAAATCCTGACTCAGTGCCGATTGTCGCCCCAGGTCTCGCTCAACTTCGATGTAAACTTACATCCCCCGACTCTGGCAAAGTTGCTTGTTCTCTTTCCACTACCTCCAATTATGAGAAGGTGAGAGAGGCAGCACAGTTGTAACAAGGTGCCACAAACCTTTTGACATTCTCCAATGCAAGAGAATTTTGAGTGACAGTAAATGGATGAGCACTTACTTCCACGTGCCTTCAATAACAGGAAATCTTGCAGGATGCACACCCATTCCCATCCTGGTCAGGCGGCTTCCGACAGTTTTTGCAGACTTCTTGAAATATGGCTTAGAGGGAATCTTGTTTCCAATGTGGCCAAAGTTGATGGTGTGGGTCCATACACAATAATCCACTACATGTCGCTCCACTCCTTTTTGACGGTTTTTTCACTAGTCTCTCATGACAGACGCTCTAGAAACGAGACATTGCTCATGCCTCGACTTTTTCACCG